>SJYC01034791.1:0-25562 GCA_006408675.1 Madoqua kirkii
CCGGGCTGCTGAGCCCTAGAAACCGTGCGGGATGATCACCACGCGGTGCCTCAGGTTTCGAGGCTCACTTTGCTGCGTGGCTTCCCAGGTGGCGCTAGTGGCCAAGAACTCGCCTGCCAATGCAGGAGACAGAAAGAGACGTGGGTCTGACTCCTGGGTCGGGAAGATCTCCTGGAAGAGGAAGTGGCACCCCACTCCAGTACTCCTGCCTGGAAAATTCCACGGACAGAGGGGCTCGGCAGGCTGCAGTCCACGGAGTCTCAGACTCAGACACGACCGAGCACCTGAGTACACAAACGCCAGCTACTATTCCACCTCTCCCTGGAGAAGGCAATGGCAGCCCACTCCAGTACTCCTGCCTGGAAAATCTCATGGACGGAGGAGCCTGGTGGGCTGCAGTCCATGGGGTCGCTAAGAGTCGGACACGACCGAGCGCCTCAGTACACAAATGCCAGCTACTATTCCACCTCTCCCAGATCCTCCTGGGTAACTGTGGGCACTTGCTGCTTCTTATCCATAAGACGGGTCTGGGCAGTCACTGCCTGTCCACCCACATGCCCTAGACTCTCCTAGAGGTCCCTGCAAGGCGGTCTTTTACATACCATGCATCTTATTGAGGAGGCAAATTCCCAAATGCTGAATCCAGGAAGTGAAGGTCGACTGGACGGTCAGCGAGCCCAGGGTCTGGGCTGTTCCTCACACCCACAATCTAACATCTGGACTCTGACGGAATCACAGCACCCCCCGCAGAGAACAGACCGCGGGCTCAGAGGTGCAGGTGGGCACAGCGAGAACGAGGAGAGAGACGTCTCACCCGAGCCCGGCTCTGTCCACACGCTGCGGGCTGGTGTTCTCTCGACTCAGCTGAGCCTCAGACGCCTTCGACAAGCTTCGTCTATTCCTGCTGGAAGCACTGAGCACGCTGAAGGGGTCAGCGGCCAGCAGAGGCACACCAGGCGGCCGGAGCTCATGGGGGCTGCCCGGGCCTCCTCTTGCCGCCTTGCTGTGGGCACTGGTGCCCTGTGAGAGCAGGCCAGAGGTGCCACGTGGGTTTCCGAGGTGGCGCTAGTGGTAAAGAACCTACCTGCCAATGTAGGAGACTTAAGAGACCTGGGTTCGATCCCTAAGTGGGGAAGAGCCCCTGGAGAAGGAAATGGCAGCCCAGTCCAGTGTTCTTGCCTGGAGAATCCCATGGACAGAGGAGCCTGGTGGGCCACAGTCCATGGGGTCGCAAGGAGTTGGAGACAGCTGAAATGACTCGGCATGCACGCCTGGTGCCATATAAGGCAAAGCCCATTAAACCATGACCACATCGACCCCCAGTCAGTGAGCCCCGGAGCCTCGTTCTTCTGCCGGTTATGATCCACGATTTAAGAGGCATCTGCCCTGTTAAGGGGTGACCTCTTGGATTGCTGGCTTGGAGTTAAAGGATGGCTGGAGGGGCGAGCAGTATTCTTACAATTCCCCCAGATACTGACCGCATAACATCGGCCTCGTTAGCAGCCTGCTGTCAAGGATGTGGCCCAGACAGAAGCCCCCGTCAGCAAAACCCGGCCCTTGCATGACCCGAGAAAGCAAGCAGGCTCCTCTCTCTCTCCAGGCAACACCTCTTAACACCAGTGTTTGAAAGAACCATAACTGGTGTTGTTCAACTGACTGTTGTGTACTCCGAGGAAGTTCATGGATTCTCATCCACTTAGCGAGGGTCTTTTTTATAGAAATCATTATGAACGATTTAAAAACCAGCACCCTACGTATATAAAGTTAAAACCGTTTTCTCTTTAAAGCTGATGAACAGCTTTGTGAATAGGTAATACATTTACTCTAAGTTGTGACTCTTTTGCGACCCTATGGACTGTGGTCTGCCAGGTTCCTCTGTCTGTGGGATTTCCCAGGCAAGAATCCTGAAGTGGGTGGCCATTTCCTTCTCTGGGGGATCTTCCCAACCCAGGGATCACATCCACATCACCTGCACTGGTAGGCGGGTTCTTTACCTCTCAGCCACTAGGGAAGCCTTAGATAATACATTTATGTGGTTCAAAATTCACAAGCTACAAATTAGGACCAAGTGAAAATCTTCCCTCCAGCCCGCCTCGGGCTACCTAGTTCTTTTCTCAGGATGCAACAGGTCTCATCTGTCATCACACACATGTAGTGTCTGCCCTCCGCACCTGGGATGCAGGGTGGGGGTGGGGTGACTCTAAATCAAGGGGCTTGAAAATGCGTGGATTCTGGCGTCTACTGGGGTCCTGGAACCTGCGCCCTGTGAATGTTTCCAGACATATGCTTAATGCACAACCAACCAGGTGTGTGTGTGTATGCAGGTCTACACACGTGCACATACGCAGACAGCCATGTGTGCACACAGTGGCGGGCAGGGTGGACGCGCTACCGTTGAGAACTGGCTGCTGGGAAGGAGGTTCTGATTCTGTGGTGGCAGAACACTTAGCCAGTGGTTGCCATGGTAACACGGAAACCAGGAAATGCTCACAACGACTGGATGGATCTGGCTAAGATTTCCAGGCAAAATGGCCAAAGTGCCTGCTGGTTTCTTTACGCTAAATTTCCTCGTCTCTGAACCTTCTGTGCTTAAAACACTTTTGTCATTGGCGTCTTATGAGGGAACGCAGGCCGTTGTGCTACGCACAGCACATGTTTTTCCCAGCTTGTCACGTCTTGTGAGTCTGCTTAGGGCAGGCTGTCGTGTGGGAGGCACTTTTACTGCTATTACGTGATCAAATCTGCTTTTATCTCTTACGGCTTCTGAATTTGCCTCATGGCTACACAGCTCCCCAAACCCAAGATTATCTTATAACCTAACCGTTTTCTTGATTATGTTCGTGGCTTTCTTTTAAAAATAATTTTGTTCTAATTTATTACTTTTTGTGGATGTGGGACTGACTGCCCAGTTGTGCTCACACTACTGAGAGGCCAACTTTGTCACAAACGAAGTTTTCATAAATGTGTGCGTCTACTTCTGGACTTGTTATTCTGTTCCACTGATTTTTCCTTCTATTCACGCGTGGGTCTTTCAGTGTTTTAGAGGAGGTGGGTTTAAAATATGTTTTAGTATCTGCTAGGGCTGTTCTCTTCTTTTTCAGATGTTCCTTTCTGTTTTCACCTGGTTTTCCACACCAGCTTGACATCATTCAAGTATACTGGACACACACACACACACACACACACACACACACACACTCTATTGGTAATGTGATAGGGTGATGGCAGATCTGCTTTTGGAAGTCATTTTGGAAGTGTGGGCCTCTCCTGTAGATCCTCTGACGCAAGAATGTGATAGATGTTCCCTCTTACTCTAGGCTGCTTCTGAGCCCCAGGAGCGTATTAAAGTTCTCTTCATAATGAAGCTGCTTATTTTATTCTTGGGTATTTTATCTTTGCGGCTGGGCTGTCCCTGCCGTTTTAAGGGAATCGCTTCTTGTGTTACGTCTTCTAATTAGTTGTGTCATAAGGCAAGCATTCTTGATGTATCAGTATTGTTTCTTTTTCTTTTCTTTTTGCCTGCAGTTTTATACCACGTCTCTCTCCTCTCTGAGACTTCCACTTTGCCCCCACCCCCACAGCGGCTTCTCCCGCCAGCCTCGCCTCTCAGGGGAGCTTCTGACTCTGGGGCTGGCATCTGACCCATGTGGCTGCCAACAAGGCAGGGCCCTTCCTTTGCGTTCAGTGCGCTTGCAGCCTTTTTCCGAGCTGTCAGCTCTGCCGCTCAGATGTCTTGTTGTTTGCAAAGACAATTCTAATCCACAGAGAAGATGACATGGTCTTCTTCAGAAGATCAGCAGAGATCTGATCAGCAACAGAGAGATCAGCAGCAGAGCTGGGCTTGGCCTGACGACATCAATCCTGGACCAAGGTGAGGACTGCCCTTGGACTTTTTGGTTACACAAAGCAGCAAATGCTGTTTTGTACGAAACCAGACTGACTTGATCCATTTCACCCCCGTGCCCAAAGCTTCCCCCCATGACTCAGGCAATGACCGCCCTCTGTCCTCCCGGCCCCCCTCTGCTGAGCACCACTTCGTGATGGACAGGTGTCACGGCCCGGGGACGTCCGCAGTCAGATACTGGAGATTTATTCTGTTCTCTTGAACAAGTCCTATTTCCCTGATTCTTGGTGTTGCTTGTAGCTTTGCGCTGGTGTTTGAAGAAACGGCCCCCTCTAGGTCTTGGGACTGGTGTTGACCGAAAAGACCTTTGCCAGCCAGGTGGTAGGGCGCTGGGCCTCCGTTCCTCCCTGCCCTCCAGTCTTTTTTCTTGCTCTGGTTGCCGTCCGACTGGGAGGTAAGCTAGGAACTGGCCCCACAGGTCCCCCAACTGGCGGCGGGAGCTCGAACGGCTGTGTCTGCCTCTCCGCCATCTGCTCTGTCACTTGCAGAATGATGCAGGCCACCAAGGAGGCTTGACCACTGTGAAGCTTTAAGCGGTTTTTAATTGTGCAATTTTACACGCTGTCATCCTTAGCCATGGCTCAGGGCATACGCAGCCCAGACCACTGTTCACAGGTGGGACGCATACTGAACTCTGAATTTTAAATACAAGTTAAACAGGAGAATAAAAAAGAAATAGGGAGACTTCAAATTTGTCTCTAGATGACACTTGGAAGCTCTTTATGACATTCATAAATTACCAGCGCAGTGTCAAAAATGACACACTGAGGTTCCTTTCTATTTTAAAAACTAGTGTTACAGCAGGAAGCCACAGCCCTGCCTGACTTGTCCCAAATCTTCCAGAAGAGTCTACTCATCTCTCTCCCCAGTTCCATGTTTGTGCAGAGATGCTCACAGGTGGCGCTTGAAACCACCTCGCTCATCTTTTCACTTACAATAAAACACAAGACTTGTTTCTGAAACAGTTAGTAGTTTTGAAATCAAAGCTGCAAGAACATCAAACATCTACCCAACTTTTGGGTAGACTCTAAGAAGTCCAAATTTCAGACTGCAAGGAGATTAAACTGGTCAATCTTAAGGGAAATCATTGCTGAATATTCTTTGGAAGGACTGATGCTGAAGCTCCAATACTTTGACCACCTGACTTGAAGAGTGACTCACTGAAAAACACCCTGATGCTGGGAAAGATTGAGGGCAAAAGGAGAAGGGGGCGACAGATGAAGAGATGGTTGGATGGCATCACCCACTAAATGGACATGAGTTTGAGCAAATCCTGGGAGACACTGGAGGACAGAGGAGCCCGGGCGCTGCAGTCCACGGGGTCGCAAAGACCTGGACATGACTTCGCAACTGAGCAACAACAACGTTTGTCCATGTGCCCATCTTTAGAATATAATGGATAGCTGAAATTCAAGGTAGATTTCAAGATAAATTTTTTATTTTAAATTTTAAATAAATCTAGCCTTTTCTATAGTTTTGGAAAACCCCATCAATCTCCCTACATTTCATGAAATAAATGTTTATATAATTACTTGTGTTAAAGTTTCTTTCAAAGTTATGGGGACCCACATGAAGTGGTTTTAAATCCACTTCATGCATGCAGAGCTACCTGATCACCTTGGCTGAGCCTGAGAACTCCATGCCTGAGCTCCTCCCTACAAGCTTCTGGGTAGAGCTGGTGGGAAGAGGACTTCACAGGAGATCTGAAGGAGGGGTGAGCAGCAGCTGCTGTTCGCGGGGCACCCTGAGCAGACGCAGGGGTGGGCAGTCGCCAAGCGTCCCTGGCACAGTGGGCCCCCTCACCCCCAGTCCGCCCAGGATGGCCAGCACACCCTCTGGGCTCCACGCCACAGCATCCTCTCCTCTTCACCTGCAGACCCTGGCCGTGGTCCAGAGGGCCAGTGGCCAGCCAGGTGTCCCATATCCTCACCATGGAGTCCCAGTCGCCATGCTTGAAACCGCTGCCTGTTCGCCTTCCTGCATCGCCCCCAAGGACCCACCCCGCCCGCTGCTCTGCGCTCCAGGGAAACTGCTGAGTGACTCTTCTACGATCTATCAGAACCACTCTCCAACTCTTCACTTTCCATGTGTATAAAGGACCAGCGTCTACAGAAAACCCCTGGATCCAAAAAACTCATGTGGCTCTGCTTCTCTGACCCAGAAAAAGCTGTGAGACGGTTCAGCACATGCAGTGGTTCTTGGACGTGTGCATGCTCAGCTGCGTCGGACGCTGTGGTCCCACGGACTGTAGCCCACCAGACTCCCCTCTCCATGGGGTTTTGCAGGCAAGAATATTGCAGTGGGCTGCCATTTCCTTCTCCAGGGTTCTTCCTGACCCAGGGATTGAATCCATGTCTCCTGCATCGGCAGGCAGATTCTTTACCACTGAGCTTCCCAGGAAGCCTTGCAATGGTTCCTACGATGACATAATACTGTGAAAGAGGCTGGCATTCAGAAAATACAGGGAAACTTCAAGTAAGTTCATAACTAAATGCAATTTTGTCTTTAGTCCTTTGCATGATATTTCTCAAGCCTCGAAACCCAAAGCCAACAATCCCCAGATCCCACGAAGCCGCGTCTGGAGGAGGACACAGTCCCCATACCTGCACCTTATCTTCTGACTGGCGCAGACGGGTCACGCTGACTCTCAAGTGGCTGGCGTTTCCCGCTCCCCACTTCTGTCTGCTTCCTGCCAGGGGTTCGGAATGCCTCTCCTAGTCTGACTCCTGATGCAAAGGCAGCTTTTTGGCTCAGGTAGAATGTGGCTATTTGTGAAACCTCGTCCCGGTGGCGAGTCCTTCCACTCCTCTTGGGATTTAAATGGACGCTCTCGACCACTGGCTGGCAGTCAGGACCGAATCTATTTGGGGTTTTAATTTGACACGTGCTATGCCTTTTTTCTTTTCTTTGAATTTGAATTAGTTAACAGCTTTTACACATTAGATGACATCCCAGAAAAATCTTGATTTCTGACCCCATCCAGAAACCAACTGGAAGCATCAGCACTGTGGGTCCTCAAACCTGCCTGCCAAGAGGTGGGGAAGGGGCTCGAGCAGCGGCTGCCCTCTGGGGCTGTAAGCCCTGGCCCCACCAAGCCCTGCTGTCCGAACCCGAGCCTGCTTCGTGCGTCCACTCGCCTGCCGGGCTGCCCCATGGGCGGCAGGTCGGAGGCCCGGTCTTTCCCGGGACACCTCCCCAGGCGCCGCCGCGGACACCGTGGACTGCAAGGCGCTCTTCTCTGGCCGCCGGGCCCTTCACAGGCTGTCCGGCACCTGGCCCTGCAAGCTCTTCAAACACCCACTGCTGTCCTCGACGCCGCAAGGTGAGCAGGGGACGTCTCTCCCTGCGCAGAAACCTACACTTCAGTCAACTGACATTTTTTTCGTTTTTTCTGTCTGGGAGACTTCAGCCCACCTGTAAGCTTTTTATCCTCCCCGTGTTCTTCTCCAGTTCTCTGCTGCCTTTGAGAGCCTGTCAGTCTGGATGACACTATCAGTCTGTCCGTATCAGGCACGGCCGGAAAAGCAGGTCTCTTCTGGAGGAGCCAGCAGTCTCTAGGGTGGCTCTGTCACCTATTACGGCACAGGTTTCACACTGAATTTTTCTTCCCCTATATCAAAGTCTCTCCTCTACCAGATTCTTTCCAGAGGCCTTTAGAAGCGGCTGTTGGGTCTGGTGCAGTGGGGTGCAATGGGGTCAGCGGGGTGCAGGCCCCCAGTTCTGGCCCCATGGCAGTCTGCCTGCCCCTAACACCCCGTACTCCAGCCTGACTGCATGCCAGCAGACCCACGGACGACGCACATCTCTCTCCTCTTGGCTCCTCCCCCTCCTGTGGCTGCCTGATAAATCTCAGTTTGAGTTCCCTTCCCTAAGAAGGGTACCCCATCCTAACAGGGAAGTACAAACCCGACTCCATGCTGGCTCTCTTTCTTTCACTCTAACCTTCTGCTACCAGTTAAGAATGTTGCCTGTAAGGGGGCAGGGAGGTTCAGGAGGGAGGGGACACATATATCCACCTGTGGCTGATTCCCGTTGATGTATGGCAGAAACCAACACAACATTGTAAAGCAATTATCCTCCAATTAAAACTAAACTAAACTAAACCTGCCCACAGGCTGAAGTGCACGGGGAGCCACTCTCCAGGCTCTGCCAGTGCAGGAGATGCAAGAGACCCGGGCTCAATCCCTGGGTCGGGAAGACCCCCCTGGAGTTGGAAACAGCACCTCTCTCCAGCATTCTTGCCTGGAAATCCCGTGGACAGAGGAGCCTGGTGGGCTACAGTCCCCGGACTGGAAACAGTCAGATGTTACTGGCAACTAAACACACGATAAGGGCAGAGTAGAGAACAAAGCTTGTCTTCTGAGAGGTTTACAGAAACACTGTGCCTTGACCAACATGCCCAATTATAGGAACAAAGGATTCCGATACCGAGAAGTCTGCACCAGCCAACCATGGCCCCTTCCCTTCCAGCATAAAAGCAGCCCGGATTCCGACTTGGTAAGATGGTTCTCTGGGGCACGAGCCCACCACTTTCTCAGTCTGCTGATTTTCTGAGTGCCATCTCTATTTCTTGTCCCGACAACCTGTGTCATGATTTACTGGCCTGTGATGTGGCAAGCAGTAGGAGCTCGCACTTGGTAACACGATCTCCTCCAAGCAGTAGAGCCCCTGCCGGCCTCCAGGTCCCTACACTCTGGCTCATGCATCTACAGTAGCACCGTGTCAGCTCTGTGTCAGTTTACAAGTCTGTTCCTGCACTCAACTTCAAGCCCCGTGAACACTGGGGCCTTTCATTAAACTCTTCATCTTTGCACCTTGAGTTTGAGAATACTACAGGAGTGTATTGGTCAGCTACTGCCACAATAATGCTGTGTAACAAAGCCCCCAAGTGCCTCCCTGGTGGCTCAGAGGGTACAAAGTCTGTCTGCAATGCCGGAGACCCAGGTTGGGAAGATCCGCTGGAAGAAGGCATGGCAACCCACTCCAGCATTCTTGCCTGGAGACCTTCCATGGACAGAGGAGCCTGGCAGGCTACAGTCCACGGGGCTGCAAAGAGTCTGACACAACCGAGTGACTGAGCCCACAGCAAAGCCCCTGAGCTCTCTGTGGACAGTGGTGAGCACTTGCTTCTGGCTCCCGTGTCTGCCAGGTGGTGGGGATGTCGCTCGTCTCCACTAGGTTTGGCTGTGTTTGGCCAGTTTGCCTGCTCTGTGCTCATCTGTGGATCCGCTGGACCCCAGACGCGCACTGGATGGGCACACTCTAAGCCTCAGCATCTCGCCTGCTAGCCCCGTATGAGCCAAAGCATGACCTGCGGCCAGACCCAGTGTCCAGTGCCGAGACAACACTCTGCCCCCCATGAAGCTGCGGGCCCCAGGGTACTTAGAGTATTTATGGAGTCCGCAAACATGGGCCGTTCAAGAAATTAGGAAAGACTCCTCAGGCTGAAGCTGAAGCTCCAACACTTTGGCCACCTGATGTGAAGCGCCGACTCACTGGATAAGACCCTGATGCTGGGACAGACTGAGGGCAGGAGGAGAAGGGGGCAACAGAGGATGAGATGGTTGGATGGCCTCACCGACTCCATGGACATGAGTTTGAGCAAGCTCTGGAAGATGGTGAAGGACAGGGAAGCCAGGCGTGCTGCAGTCCACGAGACTGCAAAGGGCTGGACACGTCCTAACAACTGAACAACCAGAAGCTCGTCAGCTGCACAGAAAGCACGACAGCAGTGGCACACGCACCCACGTGAACGCGAGCTCTGGGCGGCCGCTCCCCACAGGACTCCCAGCACCCCCCGCCACTTCCAAAAGCAGCACCGACTGGTTCAAACCCAGCTGGAGAGTAAGCGCCACAGACGGATGGTGGCCCTGCCGGTTCCCCACGAACGGACGCGCCGGGCTCCACCTGGGCAGACATGCCTCCAGTCCCCACGTCCACCTCCTCGATTAATGCTTGTTCTTTTGATTACTTGAGGAATTTCACCACAGAAAATCAAGAGAGATGGGCCCTTTCCAAGATTCTGCCTGTGGACGTTAATCCTGGGGATTCTTGCGCCATGTAATTTGTTTTTAAGTTTTTTTTGTCTGGTTGGTGCAGAATTTTCCTTTACCATTGGAACAGAGGCAGAGGTCAGGAGTAATATGTATAAATATTTATTTCCCAAACAGTTAATTCTTACTCTTAAGATGATTTGGGAAAGTGGAGGGGAATAAATTTTCATTATGTAGCAGAAAATACTGAATCATTTAACAGGCATTTTCGAGTACCCGCCTGTGAAACAGAGGCAAGGCATACAAAGCGAAGGGATGCCTGGGGCTGTTCAGTTGGGAAATGTGCCCAGCGCAGTGGGGACGGGAGAGGGGCAGTGGCTGACAGAAGGGCACCGTGGCCAGGGAGGGACTGCGGGCTGCCAATCCCACTGACCGGGTTCGTACGGCCCGAGGCTGGAGATGCAGAGTGACACGCGGCCATCGTGTTGCTACTCGCCGTGGACGGAGTCTTCACCGCCTTTGTGGACATCATTCAACAGGGCAGCTCTCACAGCTCGCGTACAGAGATAAGTTTTGCTGAGAAATGTCTCATCATCACTGTTTTCTATAAAAAGCACATGCGCTATCTCTGGGTGCCCTCAGTTACAGGGGAGGTTTTAGACCGTGCATTCTCCTCCAGCTTTCTCCACTTTGCGCCATAGACCTTCTTTGGTGTGGGGTGTTCCGTGCACTGCAGGCAGGTCAGCTGCATCCCGGGCTCCACACTCTAGAGGCCAGAAGCCCCACCCACCCCGCCTGACAACCAGAAAAGCCTCCAGACTTGGCTACGCTGAGCTGGAGGGCATCCCATCACCCCTGGTTGAGAACCGCTCCTTAGTCCCACCTACAAGCAACTGCGTGGTTGCTAGCCAGGGACATGCAGATGGCAACAAGAATCCAATGTTGCCTCCCTTCCCTAGGTTTGCAGGAGCATCACATCGAAGAATTCAGAGTGCTGGCAAAAGAACCGAGGCAGGCCGTCCTAGCGGAGCGCTGGGACAAGGACTTTGGGGGCAACTGGTGGAGTCCATTCAAACTGAAAAGGCTTGTTTCCAGTGGCCGAGACCTCTCGCAGCATCAACTCGGCAGGCAGCAATCCTGGCGCCTTCACCACGAGGAAGCATTTAGATGATGTTTGTCACAAAATTACTTGAGTGAGTGAAAATGGGAAACCTTCCACGTGCCCATCAACAGGAGAGAAGCTCATTAAACAGCTAAAAATAACGAGGTGCATCTGGGTGTGTGAACCATGGAGGACCGAGACCAAGCACTCAGAAGACGAAAGAGCATCACGCAGTGAAAGGCCCAGGGTAAGGGCAGCGTGTCCCTCTCTCTCCCTCCCTGCCTCACATAAACGCCATGTTTTCTTCAGCGGCACGTGTGTATGGAAACAGAAGCACCTGGGAAAGTGTCTCGCAGCAGTCTCGGGGCCGGGCGGGGCCACTGAGGCCCCAGTCTCCTTTTCCTGAAGGCCCGGGGCAGGCTTTGGCGGCGGCTGGGCTGGGAGTCCTGGGGTGCGGGTGGACGGAAGGACAGGCTGGGAAGGACAGGCTGGGGGAGTGGAGAGGAGGCACAAGTCACTGCCCGTCTCAGACGCAGGGCAGCTGCGCACAAGCTCACAGCATCAGCGGCACCGTTTTCAAAGGTCTCCACTTGTCATAGTGCTGCTTTTACGTTCCAGCTTTTGGGGTGCGAGGCAAGTGGGATCTTAGTTTCCCGACCAGAGACTGAACCCACAACCCCCTGCACTGAGGGCCAAGTCTTAGCTCCTCGACCACCAGGGACGTCTCCACAGTGTCATTGTTCACAATAACCAAAAGGCAGACCAACCCAGATGTCCAGAATCGGTAACTCCCTCACGACATAAAGCGTATTAGCATCCGTCACGGGGTGGGGATGTGACTGATGGGTGCAGGGTCTCTTTCTGACACAAAAAAGCTACAGAATTAAAGCCAGTGGTTGCACAGCCCTGGGAGTGGACTTAAACGCCGCTGCACTGTTCATTATACAGAGGGCAGTTTCACGGGATTCACCTCAACAGAAATAAATCGTTAAAAAGCAGAGCGGCACTTCAGGTGGGCTCAACCATGAGCACCACCCAGATCTGTTGCTCCAGGAAGGATCTGGGTCGTGACACCAGAGCCAGGATGACCCTTGAAGGATGTGTCTGTTGTTGAGGACGTGGGGAAACGTTCGCTCCTAATTAACAAAAGTCAAACACTCAGATTCCTGACAAAATGCTAAGGTAACAACTCCCCTAAGCCAGACACTTGGTAGAAAAATGTGAACAAGGTACAGACCTGGCCCTCAGGGCCTCTAGGGGTAGAAAGTCACGGAAACAAACCATCATGTGATAAACGGAGTGCCAGAAGGGCGCTGACCATTTAGGGGAAACCCAAGGAAGGAAATGACTACCACCCTGAAATGTCAAACAAGCACACCCCCCAGCTGGGGGGTCTTTTAGGGTCCCCGTCACGGGGGGAGGAGGGGAACGCAGAAGGACAGGGTCTGAAGGCGTCTAAGATGCAGATAGAAGCGCCCACTTCCCAGCACAGTGCGAGGTTAGATTTCCTGCAGTCAGGCGTCCAGCCTGGCCGGCCAAGGGCAAGGCTCTCGCTGCCCGCAGGGCCTCCGCTAGGCCCTCTCAGCAGCTCCGTGTCCCTGATCCACGACTGTTTTGAATCTCAAATCCCCTCCCCGCCCTCCGTTTTAAGACAGTGACTTTGCACCCTTCTCCACTTGAAATGTAAGCTGCTTGAAAGGCCTTCACTTTCCCAGGCTGCGCCCACAAGTCTCCCTACATCTGGGCTGCCTCCTCCTTCCCTCCTGCTGCTCTGGGACCCCCCCAACCCTCGTGTTTCAGAGCCCCTGCCTCCAAGGTGCCCTGATGCTTCCATCTTATCAGTGTGGGACATCACAGCTAAGGGCCAACACTGCTGTACTGTCATGAACTGAGTCTATGTTTCCACGATGGCTCATTCTTTGCATCTCACGACCTGGGGTTTAGACAAAGGTATCTACATGGCTGTATCAGGCAGTCCTCTCACTGCCCTGAAAATGCCCTGTGCTCGCTATTCCTCCTGCCTCCTGCCTTCTCCCAAGCCCTGGCACCACCCACCTTCGACTGTCGCCATAGTTTCGCTCTTTCCAAAATGTTATACACTTGGCATCACGGTCCATGCGCCTTTCGGCCTTGCTGCGCTCGCTCAGGGGTATGCATTCAAGGCTCCCCCATGCCTGTCCACGGCGTGACAGCTCATTTCTTTTCAGTGCTGAGTAATAACCTGTGACAGGAATAGCCATGAATATCCCTGCATCGGCCGAGGGCATCTTGGTTGCTTCCAATGCTGGGTGACTTTGGTGAAGTTGTTCTGAGCATCCGGGGGCGGGTCTTGGCGTTTTAACCCAGGCGAGTCTCCCCGCCGCATTCCCTCCCTTGCGGCTCCTTCTCCACCTCCTTCCCCGTCTCTCCCTTTCTTCCCTCACCTCCCACTCGCTTCTCAACTCCACCCAGTCTCGCCTCTTTCTTGGCCGGTTTCTGAACCAGGTTTGGCGTGCTCGAGCGCGGAGCAGGGCAAAACGTGGAGACGCTGAGGTCTGCAGCACAGAGAGGCGGGCTATTTGCAAGGTGGCCGAGCGGGGAGACCGGACAGGTCTCAGACCAGCCGCCCCGAAGGCAAGGGGCTGCCGGACTGTGGGATAAAGCTGCACGGCGTGGGGGGCGCGTGGGGTAGGAGATGGGATAAGGGTCGGGCAGGATGGCTCTGCGCAGGCGCAACTAAGCCAAGGCGCCACCTGAGGGTGGGGTTTCCGCCCTCTGACGTCAACGTCTCTGGGCGCACACTCGCGCATGCTCAGTTGGGGGTCTTAGCAGGCTCTGCTCCAAGCGGGCGTGGTTCAAGTCCCTTCGGTCGTGTAGGACTCTTTGGGATCACTCCATGGTCTGTAGCCCAGCAGGCTCCTCTGTCCATGGGATTCTTCAGGCAAGCATACTGGAGTGGGTTGCCATTTCCTCCTCCAGGGGATCTTTCCAATACAGGGATCGAACCCGTGTCTCTTACATCTCCTGCATTGGCAGGTGGATTCTTTACCATAAGCGCCACATGGGAAAGCCCACAGCTGACTCCAAATTCCTGGACCACAACTTGGGCAAACAACTTGTAGTTTAGGCTCTGTGCTGCTTGGAGGTTGGTGCAAGTTTTACACAGACAACCTTTGATGAGTGAAGGCGCATGAATTTGAGTAATGACTACCCAGGGCTTCGGTAAGTTTAGCAAAGCGGTTCTCCAAGTCTGGTGTCTGGAGCAGGAGCAGCAGCAGCAGCAGCAGCAACAGCAGCATCACCACTTGAGAACGCACTAGAAACGCAGTTGCCAGCCACCCCGGGCCTGCTGAGTCAGACAGGGGAGTCATGCTGTCTTCTGTGTTTTAATTTCCCTGCATGATACTGATGAGCCTCCGAGCTTGAGAGCTATGGCACTAGACACACAGCCCTGGCCGACCCTGGCATCTCTGAGCTGAGCAGCACCCAAAGACAGTGTGCAATACCTCCCCCCACCTTCCAGAACAGGCACATCAAACACTCTGCAACAAGAAGCGTCCACCAGGATGTGGAGGAGCCGGAACCCTCACACACTGCAGAAAAGTCTGGTGTTTCTGGGACTGAACACAGCATACAACCCAGCAGTTCCATTCCTAAACACCCACGAGAAATGAAAACACATCCGCATGGAAACTTGCACACCCAAGTTCCCAGCAGCACTATTTACACTAGCCTAAAGGTAGAAGCAGCCCACGTGTCCACAGATGAAAGGACGAACACAATAGGATCTAGTCACGAGGGGTAGTATCCAGCCATAAAAAGGGATGAAGGACTGACTCATGCTCCAACACGGATGAACCCTGAAGACACAATCGCAGTGGAAAACGAGTCTCGCAGGAAACCGCGCCTTGTATGATTCCATCTGCACGTAACACCCAGAAGAGGCAAATCCAGAGAGACAGAAAGGAGGTGGGTGTTGCCAGGGGCTGCAGTGGGGGTAGGGAACAGTGGGCTGATGTCCATATCATCACAGTATGGGGCCTCTTCTTGAGATGATGAAAATGTCCTAAAGTTGACTGTGGAGACAGCTGCACACATCTGGATTATCTGGGAGGCACCGACACCGGACACTTTAAATAGATGAACTGTAGCTGAATGAAGCTGCTCAACACATACACACACACATGCACAGCTCCCCACTGCTTTTAATATCAAGTCAGGAGTCTCTTCAGCAGCCTACAGTCCAGTCCCATCACTTCCTGGCAAACAGATGGGGGAAAAGTTGAAGCTGTGGAAGCAAAGCTATGACCAACGTGGACGGCATATTAAACAGCAGGGACGTCCCTCTGCTGACGAAGGTCCCTCTAGTCAAAGCTATGGTTTTTCCAGTGGTCATGTACAGATGTGAGACTTGGACCATAAAGAAGGCTGAGCACCAAAGAATTAGTGCTTTCAAACCGTGGTGCTGGAGAAGACTCTTGAGAGTCCCTTGGACTGCAAGGAGGTCACACCAGTCAGTCCTAAAGGAAATCAACCCCAAATGATCATTGGAAGGACTGATGCTGAAGCTCCAATACTTTGGTCACCTCATGGGAAGAACTGACTCACTGGAAAAGACCCTGATGCTGGGAGATTGAGGGAAGGAGGAGAAGGGGACGACAGAGGCTGAGACGGTTGGATGGCATCACCAACTCGATGGACATGAGTTTGAGCAAGCTCCAGGAGATAGTGAAGACAGGGGAGCCTGGCGTGCTGCAGTCCGTGGGGTCGCAGAGTCTCCCGTGACTTAGAAAGTGAACACGGCACAAAGCCCTGAATGGCTACAGAACGCCCCAGGGGAGCCTGTCTCTCCACTGTGATGCTGTTCTGCTCGCATTTTTCCTCAGGAGCAGCTCACTTGGGTCCCTGCTCTGTCCGGCCCCAGCCCGTCCCTTCTGCTCACCGGGTGCTGACCCTTCTCCATCGTGCTCATCACAGTCTGTGAGGCATCTCTGCTTTTGTTTCATGAGCACCTGGTTCTCTCACGAGATCCTGAGCTCCGCCACGCCGGCCAGGCCGCCTCTATCTGCACCACCAAGCACGGTGCCTGGCACGGAGAAGGCGCTCAGCAGATAGTAATCACATTAGCTGATATGAACGGAAATGCTAATTAGCTTCCACACACCTGTGGGGAATGCATCAATACTCTTCAAATGCATGCAAAAATCATTATAATTGCTTTTCTTCTTCGCTGAGCATAAATTTCATATAATTGCCCATCTTTGAGTTGGAAATAAACTTGGAGAGGTCGCTGTCATTGATTGCATGAATTAAAAAGTCCCTAATCCCAGCTGACCTTTTCATCTATAAACTCCTAATCTGGCGCAGGGGGAAGGTGTGTGATTAGGTGAGAAGCTTTGTAAAAAGTCAGATGGAACCTGGGAGCATCCACCTTCATTATCCTGTCTGAAAGACAGGCCTCTGTCGGAATCTTGACATAAATTTATCAAAGCTGTCCACTCATGTCAGTCTTGGGTTTCAAGATATTTATTATTTCTTGAAGGTTTGTGACAAGAAGGTCAAAGAAAAGCATGACAATGGAGACTGATGTCAGGAGAACAAGATTTTCCAAGGCTGAAGTCAGGCAGTGCTTATCAGCGACGCTCTCTGACGGTCCACGGCTGCGCTCTCTTGTTTGGGCGCACATCGCAGGGCACCACGGGGCTTCCCAGGGGGCAATGGCAGTAAAGAATCCGCTGGCCAATCCTGGAGACTTAAGAGAAGCGGGTTTGATTCCTAGGTCGGGAAGACCCCCTGGAGGGGGCCATGGCAATCCACTCCAGTGTTCTTGTCTGGAGAATCCCATGGACAGAGAAGCCTGGTGGGCTACAGTCACAAAAGACTCAGACATGACTGAGTGACTAAACACCACAAGGAAATGCCAGCATTAGCTCCTCCTGGGATGGTATTTCAACCACATGGCATATACTCTCTTATCACACCAGGGCTACTTACTGAATGAATCTGAGAGGGACTCTGGCAGTTCTGATAAAGCTGACCACATGATTCTGGAACAGCACAGACGCTTAGTGACGACGTCCCAGCAGGCGTGAGCGATACTTCCTGTGCTTCCTTCCACGTCCCTGACGGTCAGCGACGTGGGACATCTGTGCACAGGCCTGTTGGTCATTTTGATGCCCTCTTTGGAAAAATGTCTATTTTGTTCTCCTGCCCATTTTTAATTAGATGTGGTTTTTTTTTTTCCTGTTATTAAGTTCTGTAACTTCTTGACCTATTTTGCATATTAACCTCTTATCTGATACATGGTTTGCAAAAACTTTTCTCCCACCCTGTGAGGTCTCTTTTCATTTTGTTAACTGTTTCTTTCTCCGGCAGAAACATCTGTGTCGGATGTAGTCCCATGTGTTGATTTCTGCTTCGCTGTTTGTGCTTTTGGAGTCCTGTTAAAAAAGAAAAAAACAACCCAAACACTCCCAAGGCTAACACTCAGGAGCTCCTCCCTACGTTTTCTTCTAGGAGTGTTAGGGTGTCAGATCTTGCGTTTCAGCCTTTCATCTTTAAATGATTTAAAGATGTTTTTCATCAGCGGTTGTTTCATGCTACTATAAACAAAGACAGTTTCTCATCTTACTGGAGGGCTCCATGCAGCCCTGGGTCTTTTTCATCAGGTATCTTCACATACCTTTGGAGACAATTCCTCCCCCTCAGTTTTCAGGGGGCAGGACGGAGTGGTGAGAGTTTTTCAAGCCCTGAAGACTGACTAAGATATTTCTGGACAGAACACTGGTCCTGTCTCTGATCTCTTCTCCCCAAGGACCCTAGGGGCTGCCTGGATAAGCAGGGCGTCACCTGGCTAGCGGTGGGGGCTAGAATATCCTAGCTGCCACGTTGCTGGTTTTGTATTTAACTAATAAATATTTCCCCGTAGCACTTTCCTTAGCAGAAGACCTAGGAAAACCCCATTTGCTCTGCTCAGTGTGATTATGGAGGCATCTGTGCATGCCAAGCATGGTGCACGGTGTTGGTTTGACTGGAACTTATCTTTGATTCTGGATCAAGTCTCTCCCTTCAATGACGAAAAATTTCTAGGTATTTCTCAAAGTGTGGCCCCAAAGATTTCTTCCTGTCAACTGGGACCCTTGTTAAACATTCAGATTAGAACTTGTCTGGGGCTTCCAGGTGTCGCAGTGGTGAAGAATCTGCCTGCCGATGCAGGAGATGCAGGTTCAATCCCTGGGTTGGGAAGCTCCCCTGGAGGAGGAAATGGCAGCCACTCCAGTGTTCTTGCCTGGGAGACCCCATGGACAGAGGAGCCTAGCGGGCTATAGCTAAGGAAGACAGAAGGGAAAAAAACTCCAGCACCCTCAGATGTCGTCACAGTTGCTCGTTGCTGTTCAGTTGCTCAGTCGTGTCCTGCTCTTTCCAACCCCATGGACCATACATAGCCCACCAGGGCCTCTGTCCATGGGATTTCCCACGCAAGAATACTGGAGTGGGCTTCCATTCCCTTCTCCAGTTGCCCCAGTAACACTCTTAAGAGAGAGAGAAATCCTTATAATATCCTCATGGAAGGAGGCTGTGAGTCATGCTTCTATATCCAGCCCAACTTTGCCTGAAGTGTAGAGACTACCCGCAAAACTGTGTTTGACTAAGAAGTCATCATTCTGTGAGACCTTCTCAGGAAATTACTAAAGGCGGCTGAGCCTGAAGAACTGATGCTTTCAAATTACGGTGCTGGAGAAAAGATTCTTGAGAGTTCCTTGGACAGCAAGGAGAGTAAACCAGTCATCCTTAAAGGAAGTCAACCCTTAAATATTCAATGGAAGGACTGATGATAAAGCTGAAGCTCCAATACTCTGGCCACCTGATGCAAAGAGCTGACTCACTGGAAAAGAGCCCGATGCTGGCAAAGATTGAGGGCAAGAAGAGAAGGGAGTAACAGAGGATAAGATAGTTGGATGGCATCACTGACTCAATGGACATGAGTTTGAGCAAACTCTAGAGAAGCCTGGAATGCTACAGTCCATGGAGTCTCAAAGACCTGGACTCAACTTAGCAGATGAACAACAAAACAGCCAAGCAGCATGTGAACAGAAAAAGAAGATCTGTTACTTTCTTTTCTTGAGAAGAACATTAGCTTGATATTAATACCTGGCAGACTGCAGAAGCAGCATACACAGGACCACCATTAGTTGCTATGAATGATAATAGCAGTGTGGATAATAACTCACTGTCAGCCACTCTCACCCACGAGTGTAGGCACAAAATTTCTAAATAAAATACCATACTAGTGAATGAATCGAGTAATGGTATCAAATACATCACAACCAAGAACTTTATTATGGACTATAAGGATGATTCAATTTGAGGAAATCTAATAAAATAATGTAATTCAATGGGAAATGAAAAGATAATCATTTTATGCTGAAAGGGCATTTGAAAAAATTCAGTATCCATTCTAATTTTTTAAAAAGGCACCCAAAGAAATAGGGATAGGACACATGGATACCCTATCCACAGCACCTAATGAAACATATCCATCCCTGCTTGGCACCCAGCCTCATTCTCCAGCACTGTCTCGGGGGCCAGCGGCGGGGCGGGTGCTGTGCTGTGGCTTCAGACTGCACTGGAGAGCCTCGGCTGTGCAGCGAGGAAGGGCAGATGCCGCAGCCAGCACATCGTGTCCCCCCGAAAGGACTAACGTGGGTCTGTTCCGCCTCTGGAGCCAGTCACCAGTGTGCAGGAACGAGAGAAACCAGGGGCCCCTGCTGAAGGCACCAGGGAGACGCAATCCGCCAAAAGCACCTCAGAGTTTTCTGCAGTAAAGTGCAAGGAGAAAAGACGGAAGGGAAATCCTGAGACGGAATGAGACTTAAGAGATAACATCCCTTTTTTAAAAAGTGGGCAAGACTGAGCTAGAGTGTCCTGCGGAGGCACACTGGGCCATCAGTTTTTTTCCCCCAGAAATGCAAGAAGTCCATCCGCGGAACACAGTGAAGAAACGCTCACCCACGAGCCCTGGAGACAGATGTGTGGGGAGGCTCATTCCAGCTCTGCTGGTAACTGCTCAGAGCTGCAAACGGGCGAAATTATGCCCAACAACGGGAGAACCCATAAAGGGCCCACCGTTCCTTCTCCCAGTGAAGCCTACGCAGCGACTAAACAGAGGAACTGCGGCTGCACGCATCAGTACGGATCAATCTCAGAAACAGTCCAGGATGACAAACCCGCCCAAAGATCTGTACAGAAGGTTACCTTCAAGAGGGGCCTCCCAGGCGGCTCAGTGGTGAAGAATTCACCTGGCAGTGCAGGAGCGGGAATCGCAGGCTCAGTCCCTGGGTCGGGAAGATCCCCTGGAGGAGGAAATGGCAACCTGTTCCAGTATTCTTACCTGGAGAATCCCATGGACGGAGGAGCCTGCTGGGCTACAGTCCACGGGGTCCCCAAGAGGTGGACATGACTGAGCAACTGAGCACACACACACTACCTTCAATATGTGGGGCTGTGAAAATGGAAAGGATGCCCCCCAAATCTCCGTGGATTTGGTGTGTATTAACAGCAAAAACCACAGGCACTAACTCTAGCCCCTAACCTCGACACAAACCCCAACTCTTAACCCTTGACTGTGACCCCTCGGGAGTGTGTGGAGGGGCTGCAGGCATTCCTGGGGGGCCTCGGGCAGTGGCTGTCTAGGCACTTGGGAGAGAAACGCCGCTGTTCCCAGGGTGTTTATACCGCAATGGAGCCCATGCCAGGGATCCACTGCATTGTGCAAAGTGGGGAGGCTTCTCAATTTGGCAAATGAGAGGGGAAAAATGACAACCATTTTGGCAAAGCTGAAGATCTTCATATTTCAAAATGCTACAGCACAGACAATGTGTTTTGATGACCACACGATTTCATTTATTTTGTGATCCCCGCAAACGCACTTTGTGAAGAAAGAAAGAGCTGACACTTTTCCTCCCACTTATTTATTCAACAAATATTTATTGAATCTGGCATGCTCTGGGTGATAGATCAGAGAATACAGAAAGTAAAAATTCCTGCCGGCCTGGAGTTTACACTCTAGCCAGAGACACAGATAATAAACAAACAGCGCAAAAAAGGAAGGACAGAACACGATGGGAGGCGTTAAGGGGGCAGGATGAAATGATGGGGATGCTGGTGGTGGGGCTGGCGTTTGCAATGAGTGGTCAAGAGAGACCTTACTGAGAAAGGGGACATCTGAACAAAGACCTGAGGGGGAGAGGTGTCGAGCCATCCTGCTGTCAAGGACGAACGTTCCAGGGAGATGAAGTGGTCTGTGCAAAGGCTGTGGGCATTAGGGGGACAGCAAGGAGGCTGGAACAGGATGGGTGAGAGCAGGTGAGAGACAGAAAAGGGCAGAGACAGACCAGCCGTGGACCTGGAAATCCAGCATGTGGAGGCAGAGAAAGGTTCTGAGTCTGGATTCATACCTTCAAAGTGCATGAAATTAAAAGATGCTTGCTCCTTGGAAGAAAAGCTATGACAAACCTAGACAGTGTATTAAAAAGCAGAGACATCACTTTGCTGACAAAGATCCAGATAGTCAAAGCTATTGTTTTTCCAGTAGTCATTTATGGATGTGAGAGCTGGACCATAAGGAAGGCTGAGCGCCAAAGAATTGATGCTTTCGAATTGTGGTGCTAGAAAAGACTCTTGAGTCCCTTGGACAACAAGGAGATCAACGCTGAGTATTCACTGGAAGGACTGAAGCTGAAGCTCCAATACTTTGTCCACCTGATGAGAAGAGCTGACTCACTGGAAAAGACCCTGATACTGGGAAAGATTGAAGGCAAAAGGAGAAGGGGCCGTCAGGGGATGAGATGGTTGGATGGCATCATCGACTCGATGGACAAGAGTTTGAGCAAACTTTGGGAGAGGGTGAAGGACAGGGAAGCCTGGCGGGCTGCGGCCCATGGAGTCGAAGTCAGAGATGACTAAGCAACTGAACAACAATCACCTTCAAAGTGGGAGCTCCGAGAGTCCCTGATGGTTTGGCTGTGAAATCTTGGAGAGTCAAGAGTGCCTTTAAGGTTTCAGGCTGAGTGGCTGGAAAGAAGGCAATGTCAGCTTGGAGGGGGAGGCTCTGGCTGTGGGGGCTTCGGAGGAGCTGGGGCTCGGCCTTGGACACATCAGTGTGTCGTCCTATCTCCTGCGGTAACAAATGACCACAAACCAGGCAGTTTAAGGCAACAGACAACTGTGTCTTCTCTCCCAGCTCTGGGGGCCAGTCTTGCTCCCTTCTCTGGGGCAAAGTCTTGGTGAGCGGCGAGGGTGGGCCTCTCAGGCAGAGAGACAGCAGGCAACAGAGAGCCTTTGTGGCATCGCTGGTGGGACCTTCAGGGGCACTGCTTCTCCCAGGAGGCTCCCCACCCCATCAGCTCAGGGACAGTGCCCCGCCCAGTGCAGCTGAGCGGTGGCATCAGATACTATCGGGAACGACTTCTTACTTACGCACATCATCACGTCTCTCACACCAGATGAGACCTGCAGAGAGCTTCCCAGGAGGCTCAGCGGGAGAGAACCCGTCGGCCAACACAAAAGCCACAGGAGACGCAGGTTCCATCCCTGGGCTGGGAAGATTCCCCTGGAGGAGGAAGACTGGGAAGGTGGGAAAATTCCTGGAGGAGGAAATGGCAACCTACCCTAGTATTCTTGCCTGGAGAATCCCATGGACAGAGAAGCCTGCCGGGCTAGTCTGTGGGGTAGGAAAGAGTGGACATGACTGAGGGGCTACGTATCGCACATGAGACCTTCAGATCACTTGCTGGACTCCTGAGTTCTTAGGTGAGCAGGCCCAGGGACAGTAAACAAGGGTCTCATTATGGTTAGATGATTCAGGAAGGGGCGAGCTGGGTTTCAAACTCCAACCTCCATCTCTTCTTGGCATCTCTGCCATGATGACCTTCAAACCCAAGTGACCGACCCTCAGAGCAGAGGAGTGTTTGGACTGAGGGTTTGAGTTACAGGCAACAGAAACAGAATCTGGCTTGAACTCTGGAGGAAGCTTTGCCAATGAGCAATCGCAGACTCCAAAGAGCAAGGATCCCCTGTGCAGCACAGGGAACTGTATTCAGTAACTGTAGGAGCCTATAATGGTAAAGAATGAGAAAGAGTGTGTCTACGAAACCGAATCACTCTGCTGAATGCTTGAGACTACACAAGACTGTCAATCAACTCTACTTCAATTTAAATCATCAACAAAGCCCGGACTCACCCGGCAAGACACTGCAGCCCCACCCCAGGCACCTCGGATGCCCCCCGCTGGGGCTGCCTCCCGACCCTGCAGCTAGCAGCTCTGCCGTGGTCACTCTCGGGAGGATGGACCCACAAGGTCCCTTTTCCTTGAGTTCCTGGCACTGATTCCAAGACTGGAGAAACTGTACCCCAGGGAACAAGCCCTCGACCACTTTCCAGGTGGCCTGGCAGGAGGCAGAGGCCGCTCTGCTCAGTTCCCCAGACCCAGAGGAGAGGCTAGGGTACGGGGCAGCCAGGATTCACAGCAGGGTTCACAGTGAGGAGCTGGAAGTAAGTGCTGCCTTGACACAGAGACAAACAGCTGTCCTCCAAGAACACAGGCAGACCTCAGACTGTGGACCATTCCAGACCACTGCAGTGAATCAAGCCATTTGGATTTTGTTTGCAATTTTCCAGGGCCCAGAAAAGCTATGTTTCCACTACACCACAGTCTATTAAGTGCACAATGGCCTTATGTCTAAAAAACAATTCAGTTCAGGCGCTCAGTCGTGTCCGACTCTTTGCGACCCCATGAATCACAGCACGCCAGGCCTCCCTCTCCATCACCAACTCCTGGAGTTCACTCAGACTCATGCCCATCGAGTTAGTGATGCCATCCAGCCATCTCATCCTCTGTCGTCCCCTTCTCCTGCCCCAATCCCTCCCAGCATCAGAGTCTTTTCCAGTGAGTCAACTCTTCGCATGAGGTGGCCAAAGTACTGGAGTTTTAGCTTTAGCATCATTCCTTCCAAAGAAATCCCAGGACTGCAGGCATACCTTAATTTAAAAATACTGCTATAAAACTGCTGTCTTAAAATCAGACAACAATGATGTCTGCTGCACCAGTTGACTTTTCCTTTTATGAACGATTTCCCTGTAGCCTGCAGTGCTGTCTGATAGCATTTTACCCACAGAACTACTTCCAAAATCGAATCCTCTCACACTCTGCCACTGCCTCATCAGCTAAGTTTATGTTATTTCTACATCCTCAAGTTGTCATCTCACGTTCACCATCTTACATGGGTACAGTTCATGACACTCCAAAACAATTCGAATAGTAACATCAAAGATTGAATGCAAAGGGGGAGGGGACATATGTACATTTATAGCTGATTCACGTTGTTGCACAGAGAAACCAACACAACATTGTAAAGCAATTATTCGTCATTAAAAAGAATGAAAATTAAAAAAATCAAAAAAGATTAGCCACAGGTCACTGTAAGTATACTGAAAACAACAATGAAACGTTTGAAACACGGCCAGGTTTACCACACTGGGACACAGAGACACAAAGGGAGCAAACGCCGTTGGACCAATGGTGCCCACAGACCTGCTGGACTTGGAGTGGCCACAGGCCTTCAATTTGTAAAAACAAAACAAAAGACAGTATCCGTGAGCACGATAAAGCAGCTTGTACCATGTCGGCAGCTTCAGGCTTAGACTAAACTCGTGTATCCCGGCCACCTGGGGCAGCCGGTGGTTGCCTCCACGAGGTCTGTCCAGGCTCATCTCTCTCTCTGTCAGCCCATCCCCCCAACACACACACACACACACACTCAGTTCAGCAACAACGCACAGCACACTCTGCAGACTCTCAGCCCCACGTTTCCTGTCTGCTACATGTGGTTTTTTTGGTGAAATTTAGATACACTGAAACACACAAGTCCTCCTTGCAATCTGATGAGCATGGACAAGTGCACACACCTGTGTGAGCCAGGCCCTCCTCAAGATCTAGAGCTTTCCGGTGCCCAGCCATCCTCTCAGCACCCATCCTGAGAAGCAAATACTGATCCTCTTCCATCACTGTGGGTTTGTTTTGCCTGTTCTAGAATTTCATACCCCTGAATGCACGTATGCACTTGTGCCCAGTTCCATCACTCAGCAAAACGTTTGTGAGACTCTCCATGGGTTGCCCAGAAGGTTAGCTGAGTCTGTGACTTCTGCTCACTATGACGGGATCAAGGGATCTGTGTGGACAGCAGACCGGCTGGGAGACTCAAGCTTTCAACAAGGATTCTTTTGATCCCTGAGGCTGGCTGAGGAAGAGGGTAGGGGGCCCCTGAACCCACCACAATCAGGCCGGTTTTCAACTCTTTATACAACAACGATTTGGCTAAGATTGCATTTGGGGAGAAGGCTTTTTTTCTACAGAATGAGCATCATCTAAGAAACATGGACTGTGGACGTCAGATCTGCGAATTTTTCTCGGAATCCACCACATCCTCCAACTAGAAACCATTTCACAACCAACAGGCTGAGATTTTAGAAAACCAATGAACGAGTCTGGCTGCCCAGCGTGGGTGAAGGAGCTCTTAGACTTGGT
>SJYC01034792.1:0-18501 GCA_006408675.1 Madoqua kirkii
GCGGCGGCCGGAGACAAGGAGCTTCTGTCGCCCCTGGAGGGCGCTTGGCACTGAGGGGCCGGGATGGCTCACCGCATCCCCGCGGAGCCCCGGCTCGGGCCTAGGCTCCTGCCGGCCGCGGCCCACCCCTGGGCGCGGCTCACCCAACGGCCGAGCCGTGCAGGGTGCGCGGGACGCTCCAGGAGCCACGGCCCGTCAGCTCTCCTCACCCCGCAGTCCTGGGCGCCCGGGGAAGACGGAGACGAAGCCGCAGCCCAGCACAGGGGCTCCCTCGGGCACCAGCCTCGGCCCTCCCGCTCGCACCCCATTGGTCCCTCAGAGCCACGTGATACGTGGTGCGCCGTGGGGGGCGGGGCTGGGGCACGCGGGCGGCCACGTGCTCATGGCTGCGCGGTCTTAACACGTGAAAAGGAGAGACGGGACTAAGGTGTTTGGCCCCTGTGGGAGCGTGGAATGGAGTCAGCCCCGGGGAGGGCATTTTTCTCTCCAGCCAAAGTGGGGCGACTTCTCACCTAATTTCTTTTTTTTTTTAATGGAAAGATTCTTTAAACCCTACAGTGCCTTTCCAAAGTTTCACCCACCGGATTTCATATCATCTCACAATAACCCTTTTTTCCCCTTCCCACCCCTACGCTGGTCCCCCTTCCCCTCTCCCCTCTGGTAATCCCTTGTATGTTCTTTGTAACTCTGCTGCTTGTTTGTTTTATATACTAGTTGTACTTTTTAGACTCCATATATGAGTGATATCCCACAGTATCTGTCTTTCTCTGATTGATTGCACTGAGCATAATGCCCTTGAGGTCGCTCCCTGTTGCTGCCAATGGCAGCCCTTCATTCTTTTCTGTGGCTATTACTCCCTTGTGTATATATTCTATACCTTCTTTGCCGCTCATCTGCTGATGGACACTTGGACTGCTGCCGTGCCTTGGCTATTGAAAATAATGCTGTTATAAACATCAGGGTGCATGTACATTTTCAAATCCGTGGGTTTTTTTTTCCCCCCAAGGTATACCCCCAGGGATGGAATTGCTGAGTCATACAGTAACTAGCTCTTTTGAGGACCTGATACTGTTCTTCAGTGGCTGCTCCAATTTAAGCTCCGACCACTAGTAGAGGAGGGCTCCTTTTGCCCCACACCCCCTCCAACGTCTGTTATTTGCGTTCTTTCTGATGCAGGCCCTTCTGACAGATGTGGGATCACATCTCCTTGTGGTTTGGGTGCATTTTCCTTTTGTCATCCAGGCTTTGCAGTCTCGCCTCCTCTGCTTCTCTGAACATAACTCGTCCGAGGATCCCCCACCGCCTCCAGCCCGGGCCCCCACACCCACTGCTGCTGAGCCCCTCATCTGAAAAACACCATTCCTCCCTGCCACTGGCGCCCGCCTCCTTCCCTTCCTCCCCTCCTGTCGGGTCCTGCTTTGTCAGTCTGTACACGTACTTTGAACTCTGTGGACTGTATCTCTTTTCTGGTTTCCCCCAAAATACAGTTTATAGGGCTTTGAAATTCTCCTTGCTCCTAATGCATGATTTCTGGGAGGAAACGCAGAAAAAACGCTCCTACGCGGCCACGTTCATTCTGAAAGGCGATGGGACAGTTTAATGAGTCACTTTGTTCTGGTTAGAAGGAGCCAAGGACGCAGCCTCTTGAGACACGGCGGTAGAAGGGATTGCTCTGGGAGGCAAAGGGACTGCGGCAAGCAGCAATTTAGGCCGGTGACAGAAAATCTACTTGATGGAGTGACGACGAGAACAGGCAAGGAGGAGAGGATGCTGGGTTAGTGCCTTCCTGACCGCCAGTCCGGGCAAAATCTGAGCCAGAGCTCTCCACGGACAATGGCCCAGATGCACTTCGGAGACAGGTAATGATCCTACAAAACCAGTAAAAACGCCAAGGAAATGAATGCGCACGCACCGCTGAGAAAATGGAAAGCGGGATCTCGGTGGGCGCCACCGGCCCCTGCCGGGCACTGCACCGCGGGCGGAAATGAACCACGAGAGAGCTGAGGGCGCCGCTGCGGCCCTGCGTCTGCCGCCGGCCGGCTCTCCAGGCGCATGAGGACAGGGCCGCTCACTCCGCTCACTACGTGACCGTGGCTTGCGCGCTACGGTTTCTCCAGGGCGTCCAGTTGTGCTGTTTTCCCTTTTGAAGCCGACTGCTGATCTCAGAGCCAGAACTGTGAACATTTCCGGGTCCCCGCAATGTAACCTGTCGCCAGGTTGATTCTAGACAGCGTGTGCCACGCTTGGATAGAGGCTGTGGCCAGGTGCCCTTCTGGGGTTGCCTTCATCTGGGAAGTCCTTCCACAGCCACCCTGCTGGGGACTGAGGACAGGGTATGGTTCTGTTTTACAGACAAGGGGTCATGATAGCTGGTGTTGCTGCAGCCATTTTGTGACCTCCAAGGCAAAAAAAACAAACACGGGTTAGCTCAGATTCATGTCCACTGAGTTGGTGATGCTATCTAACCATCTCATCCTCCATCACCCCCTTCTTTTTGCCTTCAATCTTCCCCAGCATCAGCCGACTTTTCCAATGAGTCATCTCTTTGCATCAGATGGCCAATGTATCTGAGCTTCAGCTTTAATCCTTCCAATGAATATTCAGGGTTGATTTCCTTTAGGATTGACTGGTTGGATCTCCTTGCAGTCCACGGGACCCTTGAGAGTCTTCTCCAACACCACAGTTCAAAAGCGTCAAGTCTTTTTGGTGCTTAGCCTTCTTTATGGTCCAACCCTCACATCCATACATGACCACTGGAGAAACCATGTAGCTTTGACTAGATGGACCTTTGTCAGCAATGTGAGATGTCTCTGCTTTTCAATATGCTGCTTAGGTTTGTCATAGCCTTCCTCCCAAGGAGCAAGCGTCTTTTGAATTTCACGGCTGCAGTCCCTGTCTGCAGTGATTTTGGAGCCCAAGAAAATAAAATCTGTCTCTGCTCCCACTTCTCCCTCTTCTGTTTGCCTTGAGGCCAAGCTGGGAATATGCTACAGGGGTGAGGGTTTGAGGGGCACCTAAGAGGTGCTTCTACATAACATTTTGTGGCACATAGGCCTCAAAGGTGGAGATCAGATTATCAAAGGGATCAAGGACCATCTCCAGATTCCCTGTGTTCTTTGAGTGCTGATTTCACCACCATCCTCTTTCCACAGCCACAGACAATGGTTTCCCTTCCACCTTCCTGGGTCTTAGTCCGGATGGTCAGTACTTGGGGCTCACCTGGCAGCCTTTGTTTTCTCTCTCTCTTTTTTCAATATGCCTGTTTTTTAGTTAGGCAAAAATTCATGTTTTCTAAAATATATATATTATACATATTACTTAAATATATATATATAGAAAAGCTTTTCTAATGCTTGAGTAAGGCTTGAGGAAGAACATAAAAAGAAGAGATGGAGAAATTGGAAAACAAACTAAATGAAACGGGAACACTGAATAGGAAACAGAAGAAGCGAAACAAGCTAGATAGGCCTTTGTTTTCTCTTAGTGACCGTTAGGGGAGGGTGCCCTACCGGGGTCCAGCCCCGGTGGATCCAGGGTGATTCGAAGGTGGGGACGGAGTAGGCGTCCTTGGAAAAATACGTATTTAGTTACAGATATATAGAGAGATTAGAAACGGATAGTGTAGTAGGAAAATTAGTGGAGAAAAAGAGACTGAATAACTTGGTTCACATGGAATAGCATCCATGGTCCAGATGGGAACTCAGCCAGAAAAACGGGGAACAAGAAAGAACGACATGGGGGAGTCAGTCTTTCCAGGAACTGATGCCATTTCTTTATTTTTCTGGTTTTCTTATATACCTTATGTTATGTATAGGGATGAATAACAGAGTCACTCGGGGGTCAGCAGTCCTGACCTTTATCAAAATCAGGTGCTTTACATAAAAAAGGTCTTAGGGATTTTACATCATCTTCAAGCCATTTCTGCTTGCTGACATTTACAACTCTTTCTTTCTGACAACCAAAAAACTTATTTTTTCCAAGGGTGTTTTTCCTTAAACCAGGCACCACCCTCCATAGGGGAGCCCCTAACAGGAAAGAGATGTGTATAAGAGACAGTGAATACAGAGTCATGCGGGGGTCAGCAGTCTTGACCTTTATCAAAATCAGGTGCTTTACATAAAAAAAAAGGTCTTAGGGGTTTTACATCATCTTTAAGCCATTTCTGCCTGCTGACATTTACAACCCTTTCTTTCTGATAACCAAAAAACTTATTTTTTTTCCAAGGGTGTTTTTTCTTAAACCAGGCACCACCCTCCAAATAAAGTTGCATTCCTATAGGGTGAGGGTGTAGTGAGTTACAATCAAGAAAGGAATTTATTTAACCCAAGGTTAACATGATTAATCTTAAAGGTTAATACTTATTTCTCCTATATGCTTAAGGTTAATGCTTATTTCTCCTATATGCTAGTTATATTCATTATAAGGGCAGGGAATATGGAGATTTAGCAGCAAACATCAGCCCAACAAATAAAAATCCTTTCACCAATGTTCCTCTTAAGATCTGTTTAGTCTTAAGATAGTGATTTTTATATAGCAGTGATTTATAACAAAGTACAGTGATCTGTAACAAAAGAGAAAATACATTAACTCAAAAAGTCTAATATTGCTAACATCAAAAACTACTATATTTCCTTTTCTATATTCCAAATACATTGATTAATATATTCCCAAGTGCCTAAGGATATAGAGGCCTGGTGGCAATTATTGACTCAATGAGAAGAAAATGCCCTGTGCTAATTAAGACTTTCAAAATCCTCCAAACCTCTCTGTGCTGTTTATGGTTGAGAGGTTGTCACACAAGCTAGTCTGTCAGCAGAGGTTTGACCCAAGACACCCTTGTCCCACCTAGGGCAGGGAATTAGCAGTAATTATTGACAAAACAAATGAAAAACCCTTCACCAATATAATTCCCAACCAACCCACTATACTAATAATTTCTAACTTCCCACAAAAATTTGCCTTTAGTAAGTTGAAGACATCTCATGCCTCTCGTGGTTGGAGGGCTCTTGTGGCTGGAGAAACCTATACAGGCAGGCTAGATAACCTTCAGAGGGGTCCCGTAAGTTGAAACACTCTAGTCACGCCCAGGAATTTTTATTGCCTTGGAGCTGCACATTTACTCCTTCTCCGAGAGAAATGGCTATGGGGGATAGCCCCCTATAAAGTACTCTGGTTTTGGGGTAGATGCTCAGGAACAGGGGGTTTCCTGAGGCTTGATCACTCCTTTGCATATGCCAAAGCCTCCTTCCTCGTGACCTTTGCCATGGGTGGAGTTCCTCATGCTGGCTCCCGGCAGAGTGGGGTACCATTGCCTTCTCTGTGTATGACTGACATAGACTCAAATCTAAAACCTTTACTGTGGTTCACAGGTCTCACGTGATATGGCCCCTAAGTTGTTCCCTTCATTTATTGCCTACCAGTTCTTCTCCTTTCTCACTCTGCTCCAGCCCCTTGACCTTCCAATTGTTCCTTGGACTCCTAAAATTTTCAAATTTTACCCTCTCTCTCTTCAGTTGTGTGTCAAAGAATAAGACAAAGATAACCAAAAACAAAAGACACACACAGAGAGAGACACTAAACAAACAAAAGCAGAAGGTTGGATCCGTTGTCTTCCCTGTCAGGGAACATAAGCCAAAAAAGAAAGTTTCCCTGCATGTGAAGCAGAAACTCTTTGGATCGGTGGCTGTGTGTTTTTCATACTGATGACTCCACAGCACATTCAACAGCACTTCCCCCCTCCTAAGTAATTTAATCAGAACCCTTAAGCTGTGCTCTTCAGCTAAGCTCCACTCTTCCTTCTGTGCACATGCTCTATCCATTTCACACATTCTTCCATTTTGTACACCTTCTTCCTTCTTTTGCCTGTGTTGTCTTTCCACCTTGGTCCTACTTGAAAATGCCCACTCTGGCTAACCCACTCCAGTACTCTTGCCTGGAAAATCCCATGGACGGAGGAGTCCGGTAGCCTGCAGTCAATAGGGTCGCTAGGAGTCTGACGTGGCTGAACGACTTCACTTTCACTCTTCACTTTCATGCATTGGAGAAGGAAATGGCAACCCACTCCAGTATTCTTGCCTGGAGAATCCCAGGGATGGGGGAGCCTGGTGGGCTGCCATCTCTGGGGTCGCACAGAGTTTGACACGATTGAAGTGATTTAGCAGCAGCAGCAGCAGCAGCAGCAGCAGCAGCAGCAGTAGCAGTGCATCACAGTTCAACTTGAAAAGGGCATCTCCTCCAGGAAGCGTTCTTTCAGCCCCTCCATGCTAAATGTGTTATTCTCTCCCACTAACCTCTGAATCTTAGTACCTAGTACACCCTGTAGCAGAGCCTATGTCATGGAGTCATGCAGTGGTATGATTATTCATGCAGCTATCTACTCAATTAAATTAGGAGATTCTTGCCTTAAAAATAGGGGATCATGTGACAATCACCATTGTATTTTTAATGTTTGATATATTTTCATACTTATATATTTGTTTATATTTAATTAAATGTAAATGAATGAATAAATGAAGAATGAAGTTTAATGATGAAGGTGATATGGGGGTTAAGGGGCAGAAGAGTAACAATGAAGGAGATGGTAATAGTAAGTAGTCCTGGTGATGTTCCATCTGTAGACAGGAGAGTGAAACAGGAAAGTAAAGTCACTCAGTCATGTCTGACTCTTTGCGACTGCATAGACGGTAGCCTACCAGGCTTCTCTGTCCATGGAATTCTCCAGGCAAGAACACTGGAGTGAGTTGCCATTTCCTTCTCCAGGGAATCTTCCTGACCCAGGGATTAAACCCAGGTCTCTACATTGCAGGCAGACAGTTTGCCCTCTGAACCACCAGGGGAGCCCCTAACAGGAAAGCATGAAAGGAAAGCATGAAATAGTGCCTTGGCCGTGCATATAGTGGGTTTTGGAAACAGTGCTTAGTGAGGTCTTTACCACTGCATTCCATTTGTTAGGAAATTCTGCCAATGAAGTTGTGGATTTGTGTGTGTTTGTGTCCCCATGGCTAGAGTCATTTAAAATACATTTTTTAAAACCAAACACTAGAATATGGCTCCCTTCTTAAGGCTGACTTTTTTGTTGGACTTGTCAAAGTCAGCCTTGAGGTTCTGACAAGGAGAGGATCCTTCCTTTTATCCACTCTGTAACCTTAATTGAACTCAGTTATGATAAAAAAAAAAGGGGGGGGCATATGAATTATAGTTCTGGTAAAATTTTTCTGCCTGGTATATATAGCAGAATAATAAAATACATGCTGCTGTGTAAGATGCCTTTACACATTCACCATCTAGGATGAGTAATGATTACATCCTTCTTCTATTCCTAGCTGACTTCTGGTAGAAGAAAAAAAAAAAATTTTTCAGCTTTTGCCCAATGTCACTTATTACTGCCATTATAAATTGAAAACATTTTTCTGCCATAAAATTCCCTGTGATGAATTGTACCATTGGCATTACAGTTTCTTCATCATTTTCTTCTTGATGAGCTGGCAAAATAAAGAGAATAAAATGGATATATTCTTTTCTTTTGGAGAAATCCAATCTCCACAAATGACCCCCTTAAGACTCTCAATGACTGTTTGTATGGATTCTGATGTTAAAAAATCACCCGACTTGGGGGCTTGAGTGTGCGTATTATCATGCAGTTAGTTTATTATTGAGCAATAGTCTGTCTGAAAGTGGTTTTGAGGATGACTTCATTAGCAGAACTACAGAAAGCTCCCCATAAGTGATTTGAACAAGGAAATTGAAAGGGAATTTAGGACTTTTATTTAAAACAATGCTATCTTGGGCCCTTTTCCAATGCATCACACCTCGTTACCTGAGCAGAGATAACACACTTGATTGCCCACGTTCTGTCTTCTTTTCAAGTTAGTACTGCATTTGGAATAGAAGATAGTTTGGGCTGATTTCCATTCTAAATACTAAGTGCCAGGAACTGTGCTAAGTACTTCTTATATAGACACTTGTAACAATTCTATAAGAAAATATTATGTGTATTTTATAGGTGAGGAAAATGAAGGTCAGAGTACTCAAGCATTTGAGGAATTTGAGACATACAGCTACTTTAAAATGAAGCCAGAATTCAAGTTCAAGCCTTTTTTGCCCTTAAAGCTGCATTCTTTCCTCTACCACATGTTGCCTCCCAAATACAATACAATGGAATGGATTTAGACATTGCAACTAATGGAATAATTTTAATACCATTGAGTGTTTATTTTGGATACTTAAGTCTGACATGAAGGGCATGACATTTGTAGGCTATCCAAATGTGTTTAAGTAGGCAGATATAAGCTGTTTCTACCCCCAAGGCCCTCAATGGAAGAAGCACAAAGGCTCTGCTAATACTGCCTTTGTCCTCTGACTGCATGGTCTTCATCTAGCAGGGTAAAGACAAAACAGTACCTAATGCTGTGTGGGATTGTCAGCGTGTATATCTGTCTCCCCACTAGGCTATGAACTCTTTGAGTAAAGGGATTTTGTCTGATTGATTTCTACAGGATTTCATCAGGTGTGTACTTCATGGATAGATGGTAAGTGGATGGAGAAGTTTGAGGTTAAGAGACAGATACTTTGAGAGCATCGAATTTAAAGGATGGGTAAATTAAGAAAAATCAGTGAAGAGGGTTGAGACAGAGAAATCAGAAGAGGAGGAAGGAAGCAGGAGAAAGGGGAGAAAGGAGTGTCAGGGAAGAAAGAGGTAAAGGGAGTTTTAAGGAGGGAATGATGAAAAGTATCCAACACTGAAATAGTTATGCTGTGCTTAGTCACTCAGTCATGTCCGACTCTTCGTGTCCCCATGGACTGTAGCCCACTAGGCTCCTCTGTCCATGGGAATTTGCCAGGCAAGAAAACTAGAGTGGGTTGCCATGCTTTTCCCCAGAGGATCTTCCCAACCCAGAGATCGGACCAAGGTCTCCCACATTGCAGGTGGATTCTTTACCATCTGAGCCACCAGGAAACAGTTAAATAAATAAAATGAGAATGGAGATGATTTAGCATTAATGGACTCATTTCTTAGCTTGGTAAGGAAGATTTCATGGAAGGTAGAAATGGAGCCAAATTTATTTATTTATTTTGTGTGTGCAATCTTTAGGTGTTACTTTATCTGCTATATATAAATATGCTTCTAGTAGATTAATGTTTCCTGCAGGGAACCCAGTTTAGGTTAAAGAATTGGGGAAGTAGAAGCAATGATTATATATAGCTCTTAGATGGAACGTTTGTGAGGTTAAAGGATGAGATGCTCACTTAGGGAAGATGTTAAAGGGGAAGATTTTGAGGATTTCAAGTTGTGAGGCTTTAATATAGTTTGTTTGTTTGTTTGTTTGTTTGTTTGTTTTTGACTGAGTGAAGAGTTTATTTATTTATTTTTGACTTGTTGGTTTTTTTCACTTTATTTTACTCTACTTTACTTTACAGTACAGTATTGGTTTTGGCATACATTGACATGAATCTGCCACGGGTGTACATGAGCTCCCAAACATGAACTCCTCTTCCACCTCCCACCCCACATCATCCCTCTGGATCATCCTCGTGCACCAGCCCCAAGCATCCTGCATCTTGTATCCTGCATTGAACATAGACTGGCAATTCATTTCTTACATGATAGTATACATGTTTCAATGCCATTCTCCCAAATCATCCCACCCTCTCGCTCTCCCTCAGGGTCCGAAAGTCCGCTCTTCACATCTGTGTCTCTTTTGCTGTCATCATTACCATCTTTCTAAATTCCATATATATGTGTCAGTATACTGTATTGGTGTTTTGCTTTCTGGCTTACTTCACTCTGTATAATCGGCTCCAATTTCATCCATCCCATTAGAACTGATTCAAATGTATTCTTTTTAATGGCTGAGTAATACTCCATTGTGTATATGTACCACTGCTTTCTTATCCATTCATCTGCTGATGGACATCTAGGTTGTTTCCATGTCCTGGCTATTATAAACAGTGCTGCGATGAACACTGGGGTACATATGTCTCTTTCTATTCTGGTTTCCTCGGTATAAACTTCATGAGAAAGTCAAAGGGCAAGAGGTGAGGTGGAAAACATGAACTTCGATCCAGCTTTGAAGCTTCTCATTGGTACCCTAGTATTCTGTACATATATAGGTTTAAAGCTACTTATGATAAAGATCCTGCCCCCTGCCCATCTGAGGTATGCCTTAGCAGTTAGCCAGAGACTTGTGTTTCAGACAATCTTCAGAAGACAAATAGGGTTTCTGGGCATTTCCACAGCACCTCCTATGGGAGTATAATTGTGAAGTATATACCCCTAAACTTCATCAAGAAAAAGAATTTTCATAATGCCAATAAAATAAGAACTGGTATGTGCTCTTTTCCTTCTATACAGTGAATACCTCTCTAGCGATCAGCAGAAGATTGACAGAATTATCTTTAGAGGTCATCCAAATGTCTTTTTTCAGCTGTTTAAATGAAAGGCAGGTGTGTGTGTGTTTGTATGTGTGTGCTCCCATGTGTTTGGAATTTAATTGTCTAGATAATTGCTTTAAGTATCCACTTCTCTGAAAGCACTACTCCATCTTAGTTGTATAACCTCAAGTTGTCAGGAACTGTCTAACAATATAATGAAGAGCAGAAGGGAGCAAAAGTTGCCATGTAAGAATGGATGGCCCAGAAATCCAGACTGAAACCATGACTACCACTGGGGTGAAGATCATCATCACATCCTTTCTCTCCTTGATTGCTCTACTCCTTCCTGAGACAAAGTCACATCAGACAAATCACTATTCTCCAAACACACTTTGTAACTGTGGACTTCTGAGTTCTTTGTGTTTTCCCTTTTCTTGAAATAATGCTCAGCTTTTTAACACGTCAAACTCCTCCTCATTCCCCAAGATCTAGTGTAAATTAAACTTTCTCTTATTTCCTACCCAAAGGATGGAATTGCTTTAGCTACAGCCTACTAAATGTCCTCTGATGTTTACAGTGCTATCCCTGTTTTTCTCAGTTCAGAATGCCATTCTGTCTGCCTTTCATCTCCATCTGTTTAGATCTTGGAACCTGAGAACATCAAAGCAAAAAGAGCTCTTAGAGATCATAATTTTTCAGATGAGGAAATTGAGTCCCAAAGAAGCAACAGGTAACTAACAGGAAAACCAGAGCTAGGTTTAGGGTCTTGGGAGGTGGGGCATAGTGTGGTATATTGGAAAAATAACATCTTTGAGTTAAACTAATTTGGGCTCAAACTCTGACTCTACTATCAATAAACTGATTTTTCATCTTTTCTGAGCATCAGTTGTTTTATCTGTTTAATTTTTTAAACATAATATCTCTTATGGTTTCTGTGTCATATAAAAATGTCTGTTTTGGTGCCTGGCACGTGACAGAAGCTCTGCAGTGTTATGTATGTCTGTCCGAGTGTATGTATTTTCACCTTAGGAAGGCAGTGTAATAGAGAAGAAAGTATCACATAATAATAATAAAATGTTTGCAGTAAAAAAAAAAACTCATCTGCCTACTACTTATATGAGCTTGGACAAGTCACTGAACTTTTGGTGGAGGCCTTCGTATCTATTTTTAGGAGAACTATGTGAAGATAAGCAAAACTTTGCATCAAGTACCTGATATCTATGCATTAATGTATATTAGGCATTCAATAAAGGGTTCTTTTTACTAATGGTATTATTTCCTCATCACAATCTCTTTTAATATAGTAATTCTGTGAGCTTCAGATAAAAGGTATTATTATGTCTGTTTGTCAAGAAGTGTAGCTTATTATGATCTGGCAGCCATATTTTTAATATTCTCAACCAAACAGGGGCAATTAGGGTTAGACAAGTAGATTTAGGAAAACCATACAGTGGACATGGCTCAGAAATCAGGCATGTGGGTGGGCCTCTATCATCTGGAAGAACCAAGTGTCAGGACTGATGATGGAAGCAGGATCAGCTGGAATTAAAGAGTTGGCCCTAAGGTCCCAGGTATGATGTATTTCTTGTCTATTTACTTCCAGACAGAACTATCACCTTCTTGTCTGAACCCTGCAACAGACGTTCCCATCACAGGAACTGTGCTTTTTCTGTCCTTGTATCCACTCAAATTCTCTCCAATTTGATTGTAAACTGATGGGGATTTTTATGATTCATATCTGTTGCTGCTAAGTCGCTTCAGTCATGTCTGACTGTGTGTGACCCCATAGATGACAGCCCACCAGGCTCCCCCATCCCTGGGATTCTCCAGGCAAGAACACTGGAGTGGGTTGCCATTTCCTTCTCCAATGCATGAGAGTGAAAAGTGAAAGTGAAGTCGCTCAGTCGTGTCCAACTCTTAGTGACACCATGGACTACAGCCCACCAGGCTCCTCCGTCCATGGGACTTCCCAGGCAAGAGTACTGGAGTGGGTTGCCATTGGCTTCTCCTTCATATCTGTAGTCTTGTTTACTAGTAAACCCTTAGTTCCTATTTTGTTTGACCTATTAACTATTACTTCACTCAGAGTTTGACACATAGTAAATACTCAGTGAGTGTTCAGTCAATGAATGAATGAATGAATCCAGTGAAACAGTATATAAACTGTAAAATGCTGTTTTTAGGAGAGTGGTTTTTAACAGCAATTATTACTAAGTCAGCTAGTAAGTTGGACCTTAATCTCTTGTTCTGACCTCACCAGTTAGGCATGCAAGGGACAAAAAGGCCACGTGGTGAACTGCAGAGCCACAGGCTGAGTCAGAAGGGATGCTGTGAGGTCATTTATTTCCCCTTGTCTGAAAAGCTCTGGTAAAGATCCCATCTTTCGTGCCATCTGAAACCCCTGTGGGATTTCCCCAGAAACATCATACAGAATATTGGGCCCGCCTGGGAGCCATTATCCTGTGTGAGATGACAGGTCTGGAAAAAACGACATGATTTGTACACATTCCCAGCTGCCATCGAAGCTGCTGCCTTAATGGATTAATTAGCTCTCTGTGTTTTGGTGCTTGTATTGGCAGATCATAGGCTTCCACGGACATTCAAAGAGGTAAATAGTGATGATAATAATAAAAATAATAACAAGCTAATATTTATTGATAGTCTGAGTTGGTGATGGGCAGAGAAGCCTGGCCTGCTGCAGTCCATGTGGTCACAAGGAGTCAGATACGACTGAACGAATGAACTGAACTGATATATCAGAAAATGTCCCAAGTACCTTAAATAGAATATTTTACTCTCATAACATTTCTTAAGATACATTGTTCTTTCTACTCCATAAGAGGAAACAGTGTCAAAATCAGGACTTAACTTAGGATGCTGAATTCCATGTTTGTGCACTGAGCCAATAACCTTATCCCTAATTTAACGATGAAGAAAAAGAGGCTCGGATGTTAGGTGGTTTGCTCATAAGTGACTGAACCAGCCAAAATCTATGTCTGCCCCATCACAGTCTGTGCCCCTTCAGCCCTGCAAGGTCCTGGCCTGTGCACAGTCAGGCAGGTCTATACATAAGTAACTAGCAGAGCCTGAGCATGGAGAAGGCAATGGCAACCCACTCTAGTACTCCTGCCTGGAAAATCCCATGGGTGGAGGAGCCTGGTAGGCTGCAGTCCATGGGGTCACAAAGACTTGGACACAACTGAGCAACTGAGTGACTTCACTTTTCACTTTCATGCATTGGAGAAGGAAATGGCAACCCACTCCGGTGTTCTTGCCTGGAGAATCCCAGGGATGGGGAGCCTGGTGGGCTGCCATCTATGGGGTCACACAGAGTTGGACACAACTGAAGCAACAGCAGCAGCAGCAGCAGAAGCAGCAGCAGCAGCAAAGCCTGAGCAATCCAGATTCTGTACGAATTCTAGAAGAAGGCAGGACTCTAGGCCCCAAAGAACTGGGTACTACCAGAGGTCTTAGCCACAAGAACAACACAGAGTCCTAATTGTTCTGGTTCTGTAAATGCAAATCCAATGACCAGCAACAGGTATTACTTCCCACAAGTCACTGAACAGATGCTCTTTGCATTCTGCTTCTTCTCTGAACACCTCCACATCCCCTTTCCAATTCATTAAGAAAAAGGGTAGAGGTAGAGAAATGCCCAGTTACTGAGTACATATTATTGGAAAGCATTTCTAGAGTGTAATTTGTGGTGATCTTCTAAAAAAAACCCCATGAAAGAGGTAGTATCATTATTCTCATTTTGAAGTGGAAGTTAGAAGTAATGTGTCCCAAATCACAGCAGCTAATTATCTGGGTTGTGCTTTTAACTCAGGTCTATTGCACTTGGTTGTTGTTGTTTAGCTGCTAAGTTTCTCCAACTCTTTTGCAACCTCATTGACTGTAGCCCACCAGGCTCTTCTGTCCATGGGATTTCCCAGGCAAGAATACTGGAGTGAGTTGCTGTTTCCTTCTCCAGGGGATCTTCCTCACCCAAGGGTCAAACTCACATCTCCTGCAATAGCAGGTGGGTTCTTTACCACTCAGTCACCAGAGAAGCCCTGTAGTACTTCAGTCAGTCAGTCAATCATTTCAGTCGCTCAGTCGTGTCTGACACTTTGCGACCCCATGAATCACAGCACACCAGGCCTCCCTGTCCATCACCAACTCCTTGAGTTCACTCAAACTCAGGTCCATTGAGTTGGTGATGCCATCCAGCCATCTCATCCTTGGTCGTCCCCTTCTCCTCCTGTCCCCAGTCTCTCCCAGCATCAGTCTTTTCCAATGAGTCAACTCCACATGAGGTGGCCAAAGTACTGGAGTTTCAGCTTTAGCATCATTCCTTCCAAAGAACACCCAAGGCTGATCTCCTTTAGAATTTAGTAACACTCAATAAATATTTGTTGAATGAATGAATGAATGACAGATATAAAAAACTCAGGGATCTTTCAGGTACACCAGGTTACTTTTTCAGATGACTTAAATCTGTGGTTCATAACACTGGCTGCACATTGGAATATATACAGAGTTTCTAAAAAATACCAAATGCCCACCGCTCCTCCATTAAATCAGAAACTATCCCCAGGCATTGTTACTTTTTTTTTTAATGACTCATGTTATTCTCATGTGTAGCCAGGGCTGAGGACCATTGATCCTGGAAGGACTGGGAGTTCTCCCTGATAGATTTAGATGTGAAGCATTTGCAAGTAGCTAATGACTCCTGCTTTTAGGGAAAGTGAGATATGAAGCAGTAATCAGAGTATCTTTGGCCTTTGGTAAGATTTGTGCTTCTCAGACTATTGTTGCTCTGGCCTCTCTTATCAACCTGGTGGAAGTAGATAGCTTGTTTGCCTGCTTTGCCTTCTGACCACTCTCATTTGCTTATTCCTGAATTTAGCATGAATTCCTTTTGTCTTGCTGATGGCTGCACCATCTGGGCCAGGAGCCTACTGGGATGGCAACCTTATTGTCCTCCTTCCTCAATCATTTGCACTGAGATTCCCTAGCTCTGAGCTCACTGCCACAGTGTAGTCCACCTCTACCAACAGACAGCTCTCCCTCGCTCTCCTTTTCTCCTTCTCAGAGAGTATAACAATTTTTCTGTGTTTCTACTTATTAGTCTTCTGTCTGTGACAAAGAAGGATATTGTGGAAATCAATCACTTGTGCCAAGGAGAAAGTATTGATGCAGCTAACAGCGCTGATGTTCCAAGTGAGTCCAAAGGTGAGAGAGAAAATTGACTGGAATTTTAGGGGCTGACTCCGCCACTTCCTCGATCTATGCTCAAGAAATAAGCTCCCAAGAATCTTCCCTCCTGTCCAACTTTGTGGCCTCTTGGGCCTGCCACTTTACGACCAATTGCTCTTACCCTGCCCCTCCTCTGTGCAACTGGAGTGCTCTGGGTCTTCCTCCCAAACTGCACACACTGTAATGTTGGTGTAACACACAGGATTATGTACACACACCAGACTGGGATCTCTCCAAGGGCAGAGAATTACAAAGTATGTTGTGTTGTCTCTGTGCCCATTTCAGAGATCAGGTCCTGGCATAGAGCTGGTGTCACTGATTGTTAAGTTATACGTCTTTGAACAGTAAAGCATTTTACCAAATGTTTTCACAACTGTTATTTTATGTAGGACCTGTAGCAACCCTAGAAGATAGTGTTCAGGAATTCATATCCACATTGACAGAATAAGCAGCTGAAAAATCTGAGCCCAGAACTGTTGACTCTATGGCAAAAAATACTCTATGACAAAATTGTTCTGTGTCAACATTCTCCATGATGAAGTAAGACAACTGCAACTTTTAACACAATTGACCATTCATATCTTCTCAAATTACATTCTTCTTTTGGCTTTAGAGAACAGTTTTCTCTTCATTATATTTCCAGGTCTCCTTTTACTGGCCGTCTTTCATTTCCTAGACCTGTAGACATTGAAGTATCCAGGAGTTTGATTTTTGGAACTTTTCTTTTTTCAGTATTACATCATTGATAACTTCACCTAGTCTCATGGCTTAAAATACCATGTGTCAGCTGATGATTCCTAAATGTATGCCTCTACCTAGCCCTCTTTCTTGAATTCCTGAATGATACATTCAATGGCTTACTCAATGTCTTAGCTTAGACATATAATAGAAACACAGCTTGTCTAAAATGAAACTTACAATTTTTAACCCACAAGCTAGATTTCCCACAGTCTCCCCTATCTCTGTAAATGGTAACTCCATCAATCCCCTTTACCCCTTCTCCTTTTTGAAATCACCTTTGATTCTTCTCACTCTTTTCCAATAGCCTGTCTATCAACATATCTTATTGTCTCTATCATCAAAATTTATCCATATTCCTAATCACCCTATCACTTTTACTGCTATCTCCTTATTGCAAACCAACATTATGTCTCCCCTGGATTCTCAGAAAAGCCTAACCAGTGGTCCCAATTCTGGCCTTGCCTCTCCTACTCTTCCACGTAAATACTCACTACAGATTATACCTCGAAGCCAGAGTGATCCTCTGAAATTAGTGCCATACTGTGGTAGTTCTTAGCTCAAAGTCCTTCAGTGGCTTTTTATCTCTCTGAGAGAAACAAAAATACAAAGGCTTCACAATGGTCTAGAAATCCCTACATGATCTGTCTTTCCAGCCTGATATCTCTCCTTTACCACCTTCTCCCTTCATCATTCTCTCTACTGGTCTTTTTGCTGTTACATGTATTCACCAAGCATATTCTTGCTTCAAGACATTTGTAATTGCTGGTCTTGACCTAGAAAAATCTTCCCAAGTATTCTTGTGGCTCACTTCTTTTCTTCCTTTATGTCTCTGCTCAAATGGCACGTTGTCAATGATGCTTTCCTAGACCATTCTATGAGATGGCAGTTCCTTGCCTTAGCAATTCATGTCCACCTTGCATGCATGTGCATTAAGCAGCTTCAGTCATTCCACCTCTTTACAACACTATGTACCATAGCAGGCCAGACTCCTCCTCTGCCCATGGGATTCTCCAGGCAAGAATACTGGAGTGGGTTGCCATGCCCTCCTCTAGGGAAACTTCCTGGTTCAGGGGTCAAACCTGCGTCTCTTGTATCTCCTATGTTGGCAGCCAGGTTCTTTACCATTAGTGCCACCTAGGAAGCCCCTTTGTTCATCACTACTTTTCTAAGGCTTAAAACAATGCCCAGCACATAATAGGCTTTTATTTATTGATCAACTACTATAACAAGTACCATCTTTTGAAGGTCACCTATTATTCAGATTATGAGGTACTTCTTGTATGCTATTGTGTTTATGTTTTGGAACAATCATGCAAAGTGGATAGTAACATCTGTAATTTATGCATGAGTTCTAAGTCAACTTCCTGGTTCAGGGGTCAAACCTGCGTCTCTTGTATCTCCTATGTTGGCAGCCAGGTTCTTTACCATTAGTGCCACCTAGGAAGCCCCTTTGTTCATCACTACTTTTCTAAGGCTTAAAACAATGCCCAGCACATAATAGGCTTTTATTTATTGATCAACTACTATAACAAGTACCATCTTTTGAAGGTCACCTATTATTCAGATTATGAGGTACTTCTTGTATGCTATTGTGTTTATGTTTTGGAACAATCATGCAAAGTGGATAGTAACATCTGTAATTTATGCATGAGTTCTAAGTCACTTCATTTGTGTCTGGCTCTTTAATGCTATGGACCATAGACCTCCAGCCTCCTCTGTCCATAGGATTCTCAAGGCAAGAATACTGGCATGGTTGCCATGCCCATCTCCAGGGTATCTTCCTGACCCAGGAGTCAACCCCAGATCTTCCATACTCCAGGCAGATTCTTTACCGTCTGAGCTGGGTTGAGAATATTGGGACTCAGGGAATGAAAATATCTTGGTTAAGATTATATAGGAAACAGTGGCAAAGTTCCCTCTAGAATCCTCATTTTCTCATTCCAGGGCTCTTCTACTCTATCTAAATGCCTCCCTTAAGAAATGGTATTGAGGGGTTTTTGGAAGATGGTGGAGGAATAGGATGGGGAGACCATTTTCTCCCTCACAAAGTCATCAAAAGAACATTTCAACGCTGAGTAAATTCCACAAAACAACTTCTGAATGCTGGCAGAGGACATCAGACACTCAGAAAAGCAGATCATTGGCTTC
>SJYC01034793.1:0-16829 GCA_006408675.1 Madoqua kirkii
CCGGCTGTCTGAGAAGCCTTGTGGGGGGGAGAGGGAGGGAGGGAGAGAGCGCGCGGGCGAGCCCACCTGTGCGAACAGGGCTTAGCCAGGAGTGCTGTTCTACCTGAAGTCTTCACTCTGGTCCTTGGACCTTCCTTTGACCTTCCTTTTTCTTCAGCCACCGCCATTCTGGACTCCGTTTCCCTAGTCTACCTACCTAACAGAGGGAAGTTGTTTGAACTTTGCTCTTAGTTTTGGGTACCTGGAGGCAGAGTTATATGGAATAAATTCCCAGGAGACAGGAGACGTTTAGCAGATTTCCAGGAGGGAGGGCTATTGTCAACAGGAAAGGCATTTCACAAGAGAGGGACTGAGGATAAAGTCCTTCCATCGCTGCATTAACTGGATCCTGAACAGAAGCACCACCACGGTCTCCCCATCTCATCCAGACGGAGGCCTGGGAGCTGCCTGGCTCTTGGTTACAGACCTTGGCCAGGCGAGGGGTGCGGGCGAAATTCAAGGTGAAGGGAGGCCCGAGAAGGAGAGAGGCGTTTTTCTGCCACTGAGATCAGCTCTGTGTCGGCAACCCCCCCCCCCCCCATCTGGAGACATAATGAACGTCAGAGGGGAGGACAAGTCAGATCACAGCAAACGGACTCGGCAGAAATCAGAGCCCGTCACTGACCTCAGCGCCGGGGAAAAAAACAATCAGGGAGGCGGGACACAGCCAGGATTCCAGGGTGCCTCCTGGCGCCCCGGTTTGTGTGCGGCACTCTCTTGGGATGAGCAATTGTTAATCTGCGAGCAATAAAATAAGAACCGCACATAAACAATATTCAGCATCTTAAAAAATGACGCCATTAGCGTAACTGCACATGCTGCTCATCCTTCCGCCCGGAGACGGATGAAAAATCCTTTCTCCAGGGCCAATTAGGATCCTCCACCATTTGCTCAAGCAAAGCCACTCATTATAGGTGACAGTGTAATGCTGAAAAGACGCTTAGAAATAAAACCCAGGCTGTAATCGTTTGGCTGAATAAGACTCCCTGGTTTTGACAGTCTCATATATCTGTTACAAATTCTTCTTTCCGCAAAGGCTACGTCTCCATTTACTACTTATTTTGGTGCATGTGGGGCTGGGGTAGGGGTGCGGGGGCGGGGGGGGGTCTCCATCCACAACTCGGGTGTTTCAGAGGTCTCCTATGTCTTCAGCGTCTTTACATCAGCTCGGGTGTGTCTTGGAGGCCCCGTCCTGCTTGGCTGGTGGGAACACAAGAGGGTTTTCATGGCTGGCTCCCAGCCTGGGGGCCTCTGTAAGTCGATCCTGGGATTTGGAGTTCCCGGTGGGGTGCAGAGAGCTGGGGGCTGTGTGGGTCAGAGGCCGGTGGGAAGAGACTCCCAGCACCAGCTCCTCCAGACCCTCCGAGTCTGGAGCTCGCTTGTCTGCTCCTGAGCCAGCTCTGGGGCAGTGGACGGTCCAGGCTGAGACCCACGTCCCAGGGACATCACTGGCTGTTGCCTCTGAGGTCCAGGCACAGTGTGGGGCCTGCAGGCCTGGCCCAGGCCCTGCCGTTGAGGGGGCTGTAGCTCTTCCCGCACGAGCCCAGGAGACGCTGCTTTTTCATCTGAGAGGAACTCCCTCTGCTTCCGTGTTGCCCCCAGAAGCTCACTTCTCTCAGCCAACTATATTCCCAATGAGCTTAGCCCTGGGGCTGGGGCTGGGAGGGAGATGGGCCTATGTACAGTTGCTGCTGTAGTTGCTAAGTTGTGTCAGACTGTTTGTGACCCCGTGGACTGTAGCCCAACAGACTCCTCTGTCCATGGGATTCTCCAGACAAGAACACTGGAGTAGGTTGCCATTGCCTTCTCCAGGGGGTCTTCCGGATCCAGAGATCGAATGCCTGTCTCCTGCGTCTCCTTCATTGAAGGCAGATTCTTTGCCACTGAGCCAGTAGGGAAGTCAAATATAGTTGACTTACAACTATATTTTTATTAGAAAAACTGTGTTTCAGGTGTACAACCATGTGAATCATATAGGAATCCAATATATATATATATATATATATATATATATATATGAATTGCTTTGCTGTATGATGTGAAGTGAAGTGAAATTGCTCAGTCGTGTCCGACTCTTTGCAACCCTGTGGACTATAGCCCACCAGTCTCCTCCATCCATGGGATTCTCCAGGCAAGACTACTGGAGTGGGTTGCCATTTAAGTCAATTGTATGTCAATAAAATTTTTTAATAAAACCACTGAATTGCACCCTTTAAATGGTAAATCTGGAGAATAAAATGGCAACCCACTCCAGAATTCTTGCCCGGAAAACCCCACGGACAGAGGAGCCTCGTGTGCTACGGTCTGTGGGGTTGCAAAGAGTCGGAAACGACTTGGTGACTGAACAATGAAAAAATGGTAAATTACATGGCGCATGAACTCGATAAGCTGCTAAAAAAGAGAAAGATGAAGCGCGTGCCTCTGGCCGCTTCTCAGGGTCTCTGTGCTGCTGCTGCTGTTGCTGAGCGTTGCAAGAGCGTGATGTTCTGGGCTGAGTTCTTGGTCAGCCCACACTTAGGCCCCACGTGTTCATCAGAGCGGATGCCTCCGTCAGTTTGCGATCCAGAGTCAAGAGCCCCTCCCCTGCCTCCGCAAACCCTACCCTGGAGACGGACGTGAGAACCCCCGGGGTGCTGCAGTGTTCGTGTCCAGTCTGGGTTAAGGTCCTGGTCTTTGGGGGCACAAACAGACATCTGGAGCAGGTGGAAAGTATGCTGCCTTGCAGAGAGCTCGAAGGCCACCGATGAGCCACGAGATGAGGGGTGAGATGCGGCGGCCGCTGTTCTTTATCAGCCATCTCTCTGCCGCCCCCAGGCTGCGTCTAGCCGCTGACCTTGCCTTGTCCCCCATCCCGCCTGAGGAAGGAGGCTGAAGTCACCACGCTATTGTACATCTTCCCAAATATCCAGCTCGGAGACCATGGTTTTAGGGCCGTGAATAACTCTGAGTGGAAAAAATCATCTTCCAGAGGAGATGCTCTGCTAACCTGGGCAGGATGACTCTGCGTTCACAAAGCAGCTAGTTAGTGTGAATTACATTATTTTGTTTGGCTCAGAAATGTCCCAAGTCGTCTTTATCATCCGTGTCTCAGCAGCTCCCCAGAAACCTTTTGGCTGCTCTCAACAGATTAGAGAGACCCACCGGACAGGGTTTCAGGACTGCACTCTTTCGCTCGTGGGCCTCTGCTCCCTGGAAGTCTGGGTCATTCTGCGCCTTACTGAGGGCGTTCACTGCCAGTGTTCATTTGCTGTGACTGTGCTGGTGGCTGAAGGGTGAGAAGGAATCCAGGATTCTGCCAAGTCGAGTTCCCGGGTGGAGCAAGAGAGGCCTCTATAGAAGGTGAGTGGCTTTGGGGGCCAGCACCACCCCCCCATCCCCCGTGCTTTACACAGGTGGCCTCGGCCCTCTGATGCGGTCCTGTGACTTTTGACAAAGCAGCTGCAATTCCCACCTCTATGAGCCCGCAGTGACAGCCTGCTTTGATGAAAGGGAGAGTCGATTATGAACTGGACATCAAACAATAGAGAAAACCTGTTAAAATGTTTGTGTTGTGGGTTACAGTCTTTGGGTTTTATTCCACACGGGGACAGTGGACGGAAAATCCACTATAAATTCATCTGCTATGAATCTAAAGGGTAGAGGTGCAAAGAGCGAGTCTCCTCATCCAGCCCCCTCCCCACTCTGGTTCTGCGGCTGTTCAGTCGCTAAGTTGCGTCCGACTCTGCGACCCCATGGACTGCAGCCCCCCAGGCTCGTGTGGACGCTGAGTGTCACCAGCGGGGGAAGCTCCCCCAAGCCAAGCTTTTCACTGGACACCGGCGCTCGGCTTGCGGCTCCGTGGGTGGCCCCTCTGGAGGTTAACATTCCCCAACTCAAAGCCCCAGGTCTATTTCACGTTTTGACTGTTTGCTGTGGCCTGAGGTCCCTTGGAGGAGGGCACAGCCACCCACTCCGGTACTGTTGCCTGGAAAGTCCCATGGAGAGAGGCGCCTGGCACTTATACAGGATCTCCGGCAAAACAAACACTTCTATCAGCCATGACATTCCCAGGGCTCTGAGCTCACCTCCCAAAGCTGAGGGCAGGAAGGGCCAGACTTCTTGGGGGCAGGTTAAATGCTCTGTGACTCTGTGAGGGCCCCATGAAGATGTCCTAGAAATTAACCTGCGAGACTCCCAGGTTAATACCTGGGAGTTTCACACCCCCACGTTGCAAGGTAAACCTGTTACAAAATACAAAATGCAGGATCACAGGACTCTGGAATTTGGGAAGAATTTTAAGAACCAGCATCAGTGGCTATCAGGAAAATGCTAATCAAAACCACAATGAGACACCACCTCACACCAGGTAGGGCAGCTAGGATCAGAAACTCAGACGAAAACAAGAGTTAGGGGACTTCCCTCCAGTGGTTAAGAACCTGCCTTCCAACGCAGGGAACATGGGTTCTATCCCTGGTCGGGGAACCACGATCCCACATGCCACCTAGCAGCTAAGCCCAAGCGCTGCAACTAATGAGCCACAGCTAAGGCCGGATGAGGCCCCGAACAAAGAAATATTAAAAACAAACAAACAAGAGTTGGCAAAGGTGTGCAGAAATCAGAGCCATCACCTGCTGCTGGCGGGGATGGAAAGTGGTGAGACGCTGGGGAAACAGCCTGGCTGTTCATCAGACGCTGAAACGTCAACTTGCCACATGACCCAGCCTCCCATCCTGGGTGCGCACGCAAGATTCCTGGGCCAGGCCTCTTTGTACTAGAGCCTCCTCGTGCTGGGGTTCAAGGTCGAGAGGGGGACATCTCCCTACTTGCCACCACCCGTCATCACCCCGGAGCAGAGAGGCAGGAGAGCCGTGTTTGCCGAAGACCACACTTAGCAAGCCTGTCTTCACCTGAGTCTTTGCCTCTAAAAGAAACTACAAACGGGGGAAAACTCCTTTGGAGGTCTGCCTGGGGCTCAGAGTCGGTGGGACAGGCCAGGGTGGGGGCCGGCCGGGCTCTGCAGGTGCCCCGGCTGCCCTGACCGTGGACAGGCTCTGCTGTCCCTGCTCCAGGACACAGAATCATCTCCTGCTCTGCCCGACCTGTTGTGAAGAGCCATCTAGTTCGCACGTTCCAGCAGTCCCCTTGATTGTGACCCTGCGGACTTATGCAGAGAAAGACGCAGACCCGGCCTCCTCCCTGGGTGCCGTGCCCGGGGCAGATCCGGCCACGTCCTCCCAGCTCCGCTGCGCGCCCGCCTCCAACGCATCCTTCTGGCCCGGCCTCCTTCGTTAGGCTGTGACCTCACAGCCAAGCCGGAAAATGGCTTGCTCATAACCACAGCTGGAAAATTAAATTTTATTTTCGACGCATCTTTACCCTTCTTGCTGCTGATCTGTCTGGCCCCGAGCCAGTCTCCCTGTGGCTGTGGTTTTAATATGGGGCCATAAACCCCTCAGAGTTACAGCCGTTCCAAGCTGGTCCTGGTGTTGCTCTCCTCAACACAGTTAATTAAATTCCAAGCACACGGAGATGGTAAAACTCCTTGGCTGAGAGAGTGGGGTGGACGCATCCAGGCGCACATTCGAATTATCTTTTTACAATGGTGTCAGCACTGAGTGGGCAGAGGCTGTCTCAGATTGGGCAGAAAGCACCTCTTCTGTGTTCCTTCAGAAAAGTTCTGTGGCGTGTCCACCTCTAGAGATCAGCCCGGGGAAGGGAGATGTGGACCCCCCCGCCCTCCCCACAAGGCTTTTCTGAGAACGCTGGGGGCAGCAGGGCTGGTTTTAGCACCAAACTGGGGACAACCCCGGTGTTTGCCCCCAGGAGACGGGCGAAACATCCACACAAGGGACCATTTCTCATATGACATGAAAATACAGACCGGATGAGTCCAGTTTCTGAAGGTCAATGGCCAGTCAGACTAATCTGCAGGCACAGAAGTCAGAACGGTGGTTCCTCACGGGGGTGTGCAGCCTGGCTTGAAAGCGGCCCCCGGGAATTTCCCACGGCGATAAAACTATTCCGTATCTTGAGTGGCGCAGGGGTCATGCTGGTATATATGTGTGTTTTTTTCTTTTTAAAGACTTTTGTTTTGATGTGTTCCATTTTAAAAGTCTTCACTGAATTTGTCAAAACATTGCTTCTGCTTATGTTTTGGGTTTTTTGGCCGTGAGGCATGTGAGCTTAGCTCCCTGACCAGGGATGAAACCTGAGCCCCCTGCAATGGAAGATTTAAGTCTAACCACTGGAAAGGCCGGGAAGTCCTGGTATATATGTCTATCAGAGCTCATTCACAGTGTGCTTCTGGCCTGGGCACGTCACTGCGTACAGACTCACTTCCTAATCAACAGAAGTTCCAAGACGACACAGCCCTGAGAATTACCAGGAATCTGAGTGTCCAGCCCGATTACCTTTCAGAACTCAAGTCCTCAGGTTCTGGTCCCTGCTTGCGATCAGGGACCAGAACTCAGGTGGGGGTCATGAGCAGTGTTCCCTTGGAGAGGGTCACCCTGCGGGTCTTCAGGGTTTCTTACAGACTCCCTCAAGATGTTCCCTGGGGACTAGAGCCTGAGGGACTCATTCACCTCTAGGGGTCCTCCTGCTGGAAAGAAATGTGTTTATTAAGTGGCTACTGAATGTGTCCAAGGCTGGATGCTAAGAAAAATAACTCTGCCTTTCAGAATTCAGCTAGGGCACCTCTGCTGCCCAGGGCCAGCAGAGTAACTACGAGAAGAGAGGACGCTGAGAGCTGTGGGGAGATCGTGCTGGACTGTCCGGCCTCTCACCGGACGTCGCCCTGCGTTTGCTGCTGAGTCTCCTATGCTGGGCGGGGGTGGTCAGGTGTGAGATGCAGGCCCACTGGTTACGTTCAGGGCTCTCTTAGGGTTTGTATAAAATCGGAGATTGTGTTGAAAAGCAGAGACAGTACTCTGCCGACAAAGGTCCATATCGTCAAGGCTATGGTCTTCTCAGCGGTCACATATGGTTGTGAGAACTGGACTGTAAAGAAGGTAGAGCACCGGAGAACTGACGCCTTCGAACTATGGTGCTGGAGAAGACTCCTGAGAGTCCCTTGGACAGCAAGGAGATCCAACCAGTCAGTCTTAGGAGAAATCAACCCTGAATACTCACTGGAAGGACTGATGCTGAAGTTGAAACTCCAGTATTTTGGCCCTCTGATGGGAACAGCTGACTCATTGGGAAAGTCCCTGATGCTGGGAAAGAGAGAGGGCAGAAGGAGAAGAGGGCATCAGAGGGTGAGACGGCTGGATGGCACCACTGATGCAACGAACAGGAACTTGGGCGAACTTCAGGACAGGAAGTTCAGGAGATGGTTCAGGAACGGACAGGAACTTCAGGAGATGGTGAGGGACTGGGAGGCCTGGTGTGCCACAGTCCGCGGGGTCACAAAGAGTCGGATACAACTGGGCGACTGAACAACAGCAATCTCTCCTTTCTCAGAAGAGTCTGTGCCAGGTGTTACGGGCACCGGGGTCTACCCAGTCTCCCTGCGACGGCTAGCCCCGCGTGGCCAAACACACTTCTCTGTCCCCGACAGACAGTTCCTCCTGACTCCCTGTCAGCGCTCCTGCCCTCCACCCATGTGCTCAGACACAAGCCCCAAACGCTGCCCTTGAGTCTGTTTTTAAACCCCCCATCCCATCCAGCGGCAAGACTCCTCGGTGTCGTCTCCCAGCTCTCCAGGCCCAGGCAGCTTCTCCACGTCCCCTGTGCTCTCTCCCACCGGGACCTCAGCCTCCCCGCTGGTTTCAGTCCTCAGGTTCTGGTCCCTGCTTGCGATCAGGGACCAGAACTCAGGTGGGGGTCATGAGCAGTGTTCCCTCGGAGAGGGTCACCCTGGGGGTCTTCAGGGTTTCTTACAGACTCCCTCAAGATGTTCCCTGGGGACTAGAGCCTGAGGGACTCATTCACCTCTAGGGGTCCTCCTGCTGGAAAGAAATGTGTTTATTAAGTGGCTACTGAATGTGTCCAAGGCTGGATGCTAAGAAAAATAACTCTGCCTTTCAGAATTCAGCTAGGGCACCTCTGCTGCCCAGGGCCAGCAGAGTAACTACGAGAAGAGAGGACGCTGAGAGCTGTGGGGAGATCGTGCTGGACTGTCCGGCCTCTCACCGGACGTCGCCCTGTGTTTGCTGCTGAGTCTCCTATGCTGGGCGGGGGTGGTCAGGTGTGAGATGCAGGCCCACTGGTTACGTTCAGGGCTCTCTTAGGGTTTGTATAAAATCGGAGATTGTGTTGAAAAGCAGAGACAGTACTCTGCCGACAAAGGTCCATATCGTCAAGGCTATGGTCTTCTCAGCGGTCACATATGGTTGTGAGAACTGGACTGTAAAGAAGGTAGAGCACCGGAGAACTGACGCCTTCGAACTATGGTGCTGGAGAAGACTCCTGAGAGTCCCTTGGACAGCAAGGAGATCCAACCAGTCAGTCTTAGGAGAAATCAACCCTGAATACTCACTGGAAGGACTGATGCTGAAGTTGAAACTCCAGTATTTTGGCCCTCTGATGGGAACAGCTGACTCATTGGGAAAGTCCCTGATGCTGGGAAAGAGAGAGGGCAGAAGGAGAAGAGGGCATCAGAGGGTGAGACGGCTGGATGGCACCACTGATGCAACGAACAGGAACTTGGGCGAACTTCAGGACAGGAAGTTCAGGAGATGGTTCAGGAACGGACAGGAACTTCAGGAGATGGTGAGGGACTGGGAGGCCTGGTGGCCACAGTCCGCGGGGTCACAAAGAGTCGGATACAACTGGGCGACTGAACAACAGCAATCTCTCCTTTCTCAGAAGAGTCTGTGCCAGGTGTTACGGGCACCGGGGTCTACCCAGTCTCCCTGTGACGGCTAGCCCCGCGTGGCCAAACACACTTCTCTGTCCCCGACAGACAGTTCCTCCTGACTCCCTGTCAGCGCTCCTGCCCTCCACCCATGTGCTCAGACACAAGCCCCAAACGCTGCCCTTGAGTCTGTTTTTAAACCCCCCATCCCATCCAGCGGCAAGACTCCTCGGTGTCGTCTCCCAGCTCTCCAGGCCCAGGCAGCTTCTCCACGTCCCCTGTGCTCTCTCCCACCGGGACCTCAGCCTCCCCGCTGGTTTCCAGGCCTCCATTTCTGCCCCGTGTGTGTGTCCCAGCCCATTGCCCTGCTCCATGGTTTCCCACTGCAGAGAAATCACAGCCCAGCTCCATCCCATCTACAAAGCCGTAAGGATCTGGACCTGCCCACCTCCCCTGACTTTTCTGCACCCCAGCTACCCTGGCCCTCACCCTGGGTTCACAGAGCCCATTCTGGCCCTCCACCTGGGACACTCTGTGCTAAGGCTGCCTCCTCCGAGAGGCCTTCTGGAACACCTGACCCCGCGTGCGCCCTCCACCCAAGCCAGGCCCCAGCCTCTGCCCAGCCCCTGCTCCCGAGCCTGGGCCCACTGTCGCTCTCCCACCCAGTGTATCACTGTCTGCATTTATCTTGCTTCTTCACTGGTTGATTTGTTTCCTGCTCATCTGCCTCCTCCCCACCCAGGAGTATTTACGCCAATTTGCAGGGCTTGGTGCAAAACGGAAACACAGGTGCCCTAGTTTGAACATCAGAAAGACTTGCGATCAGAACAAAAATCAAGTGTGTGGCCCCGTGTGTCTGCTCAGGCCTCCCACCTGGGAGCCAGCCCGTCTCTGCCCATCACGCCTGGAAGGAGCGCATACTGAGGCCACAGACCTCATCCTGCTCGTCAGCGCTGGACCAGTGGCGGCGCAAGGCAAGGCAACAGGATAAAGAACCCCATCAGGAGACCCCAGCTCAGGACTCAGCCCTGTGATGCAACCCTTCAACGTTCAGCCCCTCAGAGTTCCCCAGTCCTGCCCCCACTTTTCTGCAGTCCCCCAGGATCCCCTAGCCCTGACCCTCAGCTTGCCTGTAGCTGCCGGGGTTTCCCGCCTGCCCAGCTGGACAGGCCTCCACGCTTCGCAGCCTGGCCGGCAGGTGCGTGGAGCTCACAGATGACCAAAGCCTGGGGTCGTAACTTCCAGCTCCATATCTTTTTATACCTGCTCTTAGTTCACGTGGGCTGTGAGCCTTTCAGGCCGGGGAGGAGGCAGATGGGGCCCATCTGGCTTCACACGATGGTCTATAAAAAGGGAGAAGAGAATCGTGGCTATTTACGCCCCTGTCGTCCACGTGCTCCAGCTCCTGGATGCGGAGAGACCCAGCTGTCATCTCTCCCTCCCCGGTGGCTGCAGACTCTTCTGTCCTCACGTACTCATCCCAGACCCCTGCCCTCTTGACATTTTGCAGAAGAAGGGTTCCGTGGCGATGGACGAGGTGAAATGTCTGAAGCACAGTCCCGGCCATGCAGCTGCTACGTGCCTACAGGACGTGTGGGTGCGTCTAGTACGAAACCTCTGTTGGCCAGAATTGCCGAAGCATGGGGCAGATGGGGAGGGTTCAGGTGAACTGAAACAGCAGGAGATAACTCTGATCGCTCAGACTGAGCAAGCAGAGTGAAAGTGAAGAGTGTTAGTCGTTCAGGCGTGTCCAACTCTTTGTGACCCCACGGGCTGCAGCCCACCAGGCTCCTCTGTCCATGGGATTCTTCTGGCAAGAATACTGGACTGGGTTGCCATTTCCTTCTCCAGGGGATCTTCCCGACCCAGGAACTGAACCGGGTCTCCTGTGTTGTGGGGCGAGTCTTCACAGTCCCGGCCACCAGGGAAGCCCAGATTGAGCGAGAGAAGGACTTCTGTCCCACGGTGGCTTGAAACGCGCTTTTGAAGCCTGAATTGACTTTCCTGCTTTTGCTGGTCCAGCCTCCAAATATAAATCTTCTGAAGACCTGAAGATCAGGTGAGCTGAAGTCATCACTGTGGGGGAGAGGAGACGGTCTGAATTCTCAGTGCAGGGCTATCGTTGGTGTGCAGGTAGGTGTCTAAGCCCCTAACTCCCCAGGGAACAGGCTGTGGTCTGGGGTCTTTGCCACTTGCCGAGGGGTGGGCCCCCTCGCAGGGTGGGCCTCAGGCTGCACGGGACACTCCAGATTGTCACCTGAGGCCGAGTGAACTACAGCTGGCTCTGGCACAGGGCACACGCCTGCAGTTGCCCTCCCGGGGGCCCTTTCAGCTTCACGTCTAAGGATTCCAGCTCGGCATTCATTCTGCCGTCCTCTGGCCCCTGCTGCCTCAAAGGCAAGTGCTGCTGAAACACGAGGGGCTGAGCGGGAGCCACGTGGGGCTCCCTCTGCTGGGCTGAGTGGCTGGGACCTGCTGGCAGGGTCCCCAAGGTGTCACTCCCCCGTGTCCCAGGCGTGGGCGCGAAATGGGACAAATTAGTAGCCAATGGTAGAAACGTAGTTATCATGACCAGCGGACCGGAGGGGTCTGCCCGGGGCTTCTCACACCCCAGACGGAGGCCACCAGCCAGGGAAGGCCTGGAATCTTACACAGGGAACCCGTTCAGATCCTAACTGCCTTAACATACAGCTATTTTAACTTCAGCAAAGAGATAAATTGTATTCTGGGGGCCACCGTGGGTGCAGGTATTTCTGCGTTAACTTGTCTTTACGTTCTAAAAATGATTTCAATTCTGAGGCAAATTTTCTATATCTTAGATGCTGGCATGATTGCAAGGCACCAAACGGTATTTTTCAAAGCCATCCGAGTATGAAATGAACAATGAATATGAAAAAGGGCTTTAAGCCTATTAGCTGTGGTTAATTCCTGTCTCGGGTCTAGAGGGAGGGAAAGGCGCTGTCAGCTCGTGGAGGCTGTGTGACTCGCTTCTGGTCAAGAGCACCCACAGGAGGAGCAACCCCAAGTCAGGACCCACTCTTCAGCCCGGGGGACACTGGGCCGTCTCCCCCAGCCCGGGGGACACTGGGCTGTCTCCCTAGCGATTCCGGGATTCTGCCTGCATTAGCTTCTTCTTGGGTCCCTCATTTCTCAAGACTTTCCTCAGCTATCACTCTGTCCAAGAAGGTTCAGGAAATATGAACCCTAGCTTTGTACCTGATTCAGGGCCCTGCACATAGTTGGGGTTCGAATGATTGTTGCTGTTTAGTTGCTAAGTCATGTCTGACTCTTTGCAACCCCATGGAGTCCTCTGTCCCTGGGACTCTCCAAGCAAGAACACTGGAATGGGTTGCTACTTCCTTCTCCAGGGGATCTTCCTGACCCAGGGGGTCGAACCCAGGTCTTTTGGATTCTTGACCACCTGGGACATCAGGGAAGCCCGTCCAGAAGGAGCTCAGGCATTAATGGAAACCATCAGTTCCTGGCCAGTGAAGATACCCACGCAGTGACGGGAAAGGACGGGAAAGGCAGGGTCTCCAACAGCTGTCTGTGAGGTTCAACCTGAAAAGTCAGCACCAGCTGGCGGCTGCGTTCCAAACTCGTCCAAGAAGTGGGGCTGAGCTGCAGTGGGTGGATTATTGTGGAAACAGTCTCCACACTCCTGGCTGCGCCTCAGTGTTCTCGGTGCCGAGACAGCTTTGGATGGAGATGAGTGTGGTCTCCCCAGAGCACAGGACAGATGTGGCTTTCAGGAAATGAGCAAAGATGGAGCCTGGAATTCCAGAATTGTGAAGCTGTCTGGGCCGGGGGCTTGGCAAAGGGCCCTGTTTCCTCCTCTGGCCAGGCATACCCTCTCCTCCCGTGGGGACCCAGTAACTGCCCCGGGGCCTTGCTTCTTTCCTCTTTGTTTTCCTGGCTCCGCCTCTCTACTTCAGAGTGCCCCAAGACAGAGGACAAAAGAACCAGAGTTAGCTGGACACACCAGAGGGTCCCCACTGCTGGGGGAGAATGACTCGGAAACATACTCACCTTTCAAGATTCCCCAAAACACGTCCCAGTGAGGGGTAGAGGTCCAGAACAGTCAGTTTCCTATGACAATTACCCTCCATATCCCACACCTGTGATGGAGAGAGGGGCTGTGAGTCAGGGCGCTCTGTCCATCAGATGTCCCTGACGATGGAAATGAGCCATCACCTGAGCTGGAACGGTGGGCATTGCCCACAAGTGATGCCAAACCCCTGAATGGGGACTGGTCTTTCTAAGAAGTCCATTTTAAGGTTTTAATTAATCTAAGTAGCCACATGTGATGGGGGCTCCTGTACTGGATGGCACAGCCTCAGGCTGAGTGTGTCTAAGGGCGAGGGAGGGCGTGAAACAAGCCGACAGCCCCGCGGTCCATCTGCCTCCTCTCCTCCTCGGCAGGAGGAGCTGGAGGGGACTGTGGACATTCTAGAGCATCATACGGGTGCTGGGATATGGTGCAGGGTTTCAGGGAGGAGAGCTGGTTCACCCACGGAAAATAAAGTTTCCTCGTGGCCCCCCTCGTTGGCAACTACTCCTGTGAAGCTCAAGCCTCTATCAAGTTTACAATTTGACGGTGACCTTGGCGGCTTCCCTGGAGGCTCAGATGGTAAAGCATCTGCCTGCAAGGCAAGAGGCCCGGGTTGGATCCCCGGGTCAGGAAGAGCCCCTCGAGAACGAACTGGCAACGCACTCTAGTATCCTTGCCTGGAGAATCCCACGGACAGAGGAGCCTGGCGGGCTGCAGTCCAGGGGGTCACAAGGGTCAGACACCACCGAGCGACTAAAGATGCGTCGGGGTGCCTCGCTGTGACTTGTAAGACTTGCTTAACAGTGACCACAGCTGCACAGGAAGCCGCACAGTAGCTAGAGAGCTCTCTCACGTCTTCACCAGCCTTCCCCAGGGGCCCTCACTCACATAGCTACGGTGCAGGCGCAGCGCCAGGCCACTGGCACTGCTGAAACGGGCGCGGCCAGCAGCTCTCTTCCCACTTTATCACATTCAAGGGTTGGGTGACCGGCAGCGCAATCCCAGCACGGACGGTCCCGTCCCCTCCCGCTGCCTCTTCGAGTGACACCCCATCCCCACCCTCCTCACTCCTGGCAACCACAGATCTCTCCATCTCACCATTCTTGTCATTCCAAGAATGTTATGTAAATGGAATCAGTTTGTGGCTTAAACATCTTTTTCCTGATGTGGACTACTTTTTACAGTCTTTACTGAATTTGGTTTTAAATATAGGATTGTTTCTGTTTCGTGTGTTGGTTTTTTGGCCGTGAGGCGTGTGGGATCTTAGCTCTCTGACCTGGGATCGAACCCGCACCCCCTGCCCCGGAAGGCAAAGTATTAACCACTGGACACCAGCTTCCCTGGTGGCTCAGAGGTTAAAGTGTCCGCCTCCAATGCGGGAGACCTGGGTTTGATCCCTAGGTTGGGAAGATCCCCTGGAGAAGGAAATGGCACTCCACTCTAGCATTTTTGCCTGGAGAATCCCATGGACGGAGAAGCCTAGTAGGTTATAGTCCACAGGGTCGCAAAGAGTCGGACACGACTGAGCGACTTCACCTTCCCCTTCACCTTCACACCAGCAAAGTCCCCAGGATGTGGCTTTTTCAGATCATTTTTATTTTTTTTCACTCAGCATAAAACCCTTGAGCCCCATCCGTGCTCTTCACATCAGCTGTTCAACCTTCTTATTGTTGAGCTGCATTCCGCTGCATGGATGTACCAGAGCGGACTTAAACGTTCACTTACTAAGGGGTATTTTGGTTGTTTCAGGTTTTTTCCCCCTTATTTTGGCTACCACAAATAAAGGTGCCACGAACAATCGTTACAGGTTTCTGTGATGACGTCAGTTTTCATTTCTCTGGAATGAATGCCCTGCAGAGCAATGGCTGGGTCATGTGTTAGAGGTTTTAAGTGTCTTTAAGAGGCGCCCCGCTGAGACATTTATGCGCTCCCCAGCAGCTGAGGAGACACAGGTCTTCCACACACTCCCCAGCAGCTGGTATTGTCAGCGTTTTCATTTCAGCTGTTTTGATAGGTGTGTATTGATGGCTCATCACAGTCTTAAGTTGCATGTCCCTAAAGCTAGTGATGTTGAACATCTTTGGTGAACCGTTTCTTTATGCATTAACCCATTATTCTACTTGGACTTTTTTTCTCGACTTTTATTAATATTTTACTGTCGATTTTGAGAGCTGGAAATGGCAACCCACTCCAGTATCCTTGCCTGGAAAATCCGATGGACAGAGAAGCCTGGTAGGCTACAGTCCATGGGGTCGCAGAGTCGGACACGACCGAGCGACGTCACTCATACATCCTAAATGAGTCCTTGGCCAGATACGTGATTTTCCAGTGCTTTCTTGTGTGTAGCTTGTCTCATCCTCTTTCACAGGGTCTTTCACAAGGCAAATCTTTTTAATTCTGATGAAGTCCAGTTTATCGATTTTTTTCTCTTTTTGTGCTTTTGATGTTGTCTAATTCTTTACCTAGAAGTGGATCCCTAAGATGTCTTAGGTTTTTTCTCTAAAGGTTGTATAATTTTATGTTTTACACTTAAATCTAGAATCCATTTTGAGTTAATGTTGATATGGAGTGTATAACCACTGGGAAGGGGGAGATACGGGTGAAGCTCAGCTTCGGTGTGTTGCTCCCATTTTGGTCTGACTGCTCCAGAATTATTTCTGAAAAAGAATTGTCTTTCTCCATTGAATTGCTTTTATACTTTTGTCAAAAATCAGTTGGCCTGGGACTTCAATGGTCAAGACGTTGCCTTCCAATGGAGAGGGTATGGGTTCCATCTGTAGTTGGGAGCTAAGATCCCACATGCCTTGTGGTCAAAAAATCCCCCAAAACATAAAAACAAAAACCAAGGCAAAACAAAAAAAAAATCCCGGGAGCAATACTGTGACAAATTCAATAAAGACTTCAAAAATGATCCACGTTAAAAAAATCTTTAAAACAACCAGTTGGCCATACTAATATGGAGCTATTTAGGGGCTGTGTATTTGGTGCCATGATCTGTATCTAACCTTTGTCAATGGCACACTATTTTTTGTTTTTAAATTTATTTATGTATTTATTTGGCTGCATCAAGTCTTTGTTATGGCACTCAGGATCTTTCACTGTGGTCGAGGTGTGGACCTTGTAGGTGAGGTGTGGACCCTGTAGGTGGGCTATGGACTCTGTAGGTGGGCTGTGGACTCTGTGGTTAGGGTGTGGACTCTGTGGTTGGGGTGTGGACTCTGTAGGTGGGCTGTGGACTCTGCGGTTAGGGTGTGGACTCTGTGGTTGGGGTGTGGACTCTGTAGGTGGGGTGTGGACTCTGTAAGTGGGGTGTGGACCCTGTGGTTAGGGTGTGGACTCTGTGCTTGGGGTGTGGACTCTGTAGGTGGGGTGTGGACTCTGTAAGTGGGGTGTGGACTCTGTGTTCAGGGTGTGGATTCTGTGGTTGAGGTGTGGACTCCGTAGGTGGGGTGTGGACTCTGTAAGTGGGGTGTGGACTCTGTGGTTAGGGTGTGGACTCTGTGGTTGGGGTGTGGACTCTGTAGGTGGGCTGTGGACTCTGTGGTTAGGGTGTGGACCCTGTGGGTGGGGTGTGGACCCTGTGGGTGGGGTGTGGACTCTGTGGTTAGGGTGTGGACTCTGTGGTTGGGGTGTGGACTCTGTAGGTGGGCTGTGGACTCTGTGGTTAGGGTGTGGACTCTGTGGTTGGGGTGTGGACTCTGTAGGTGGGCTGTGGACCTTGCGGTTAGGGTGTGGACTCTGTGGTTGGGGTGTGGACTCTGTAGGTGGGGTGTGGACTCTGTAAGTGGGGTGTGGACCCTGTGGTTAGGGTGTGGACTCTGTGCTTGGGGTGTGGACTCTGTAGGTGGGGTGTGGACTCTGTAAGTGGGGTGTGGACTCTGTGTTCAGGGTGTGGATTCTGTGGTTGAGGTGTGGACTCTGTAGGTGGGGTGTGGACTCTGTAAGTGGGGTGTGGACTCTGTG
>SJYC01034795.1:0-12384 GCA_006408675.1 Madoqua kirkii
GGGGGTGGCCCGGGCAGCAGGGCTGGGCGTGGGGGTTAGGAGTGGCCGTCTAAGGCGGGTGGCGCCACTCACCTGTTTGTCTCCCCTTCCCCTCCTCCCAGCCCACCCTGCTTCCCTCTCTTGCCACCATCTGGGCGTGGACCACCCCAGGGCCCACCTCCACAAGACCACGGAGAGCTCAGCGTGTCCACAGGGGCCGAGCTGGGCAGCGGGAGCCAGTCCGTTCCTCCCAGAAGTTCTGCTCCCCCGCCCATCCCTGTGCCTGAGCTGCCCCCAGGACATGAATCCACTGCACTCTACACTCCATCCACTCCCTCAGGAGAGTCTACCCTCCATCTCAAGGACCGGTCTATACTTCATCCCCTCCAGGACACGTCTACACTCCGTCTCCTCTCTCAGGACAGGTCCACCCTCCATCCCCTCCCAGGTCAGGTTTACATAGCCCCCAGGGGATGCTCTGTGTCCCCTGTGGAGAATGCTGTGGTGCCTGGGAGTGTGGAAGGCCCAGGCACTGCAGACTGCCCGAGACGACGGCACAGGCCCCCAGACTGAGGGCCTGATGGTGAGCTCAGTCAGGGTGAGGAGGCGGTGTCCTCGTGGGACACGCGCCACATCCGTGCCGCCCTCCACGGGCAGGTTTCTGAGGACAGAGACCCTCATCGAGTGTGGTGTCTGCTGTCCAATGTCCTGGGGCCCCTCCCTCACCTCGGGGTCCCAGAGCAACTGGTGGAGGAGCCGGGCGGCCCGTGGAGGTTCAAGGTCAGGGAGCCAATGGGAGGCCGCCCTGGGAGTTTTCCCACCGCTCCTTGAAGAGCTGAGGGCTTCCCTGGGGGACGGGGCTGTGGGCCCTGGGTGGCGGGGCCGTGGGCCCACCAGGCGGCCCCCAGAGCCGAAGGGACAGAACAAAACCATGGCGCAGAATGGAGAGGGGAGGCTGAGAGCTATTCCTTCAGCTTCTCGCTGTTCCTCTAGGGAGAGGGCGAACGTGCCCCCTCCTCGGGACACACGGGGGTGCGGTGAGGGCCTCGGGGCTCCTGTTCAGGCCTCGCTTTCGCTTCCAGGAGAAAGCACAGGATTAAAACGCCCTGCTGCCTGCTCTGTTTATTGTTGATATGACATTATTATTTTTTAATGAGGATGTATTTTAGTGAGTTAGAATTATTGACAGAAAGGAAACGCTGTGGGGTCTTTTTTTTTTCAAGTTTCCTGTGTGATATGAAGTAGCGATGTGAGTCGGTTTCCCAGGAAACCGAGGAAGGCCGGCCTGGGATTGGATGAGCCTGCAGACCCGACCGTGAGTTTCTAAAGGCGCATGGACGCCTGGCAAGCAGCTAACAGAGATAATCTCAGGACTTCTAGTGCTGGGCTGGCAAGATGAAAGACTCCAATATTATTAGAGGATTAATTAAGTGAGAGTCTAAGTTGGCTGAAACCAGAGAGACCTTGAAAACTGTTGCTGTGGATTTTGAAAATAATTTTTAAGATGTGATTTGAACAGTAGCCCTGATATAATTTGTAAGCAGCTGGGTGATAAAATGGAGAAAGCCCCTTATTTCTAAGTGGAGAAACATCAAGAGCCTCAGCGTGCGTCCTGCGAGGCTGGTGGTCTGATTCAGAGCCACTCTGATCAGCCAGGCTCTCCTGCACCTGTGGGCCGGCTCTCAGGATTGTCGCTAGAGTAATATTTCTGAAATCAGTTTAAAAACACCTCAGGGAGAAAATGACAGCATCACTCTTTTTTTTTTTCTTTCCGTGAAGTGTTAGCTTTGCAGAAGAGCTTTTCCGGCAGAGAGCTCCAGGGTTTTGGTTCTGGAGGAGAGGGTGGGCAGTAAGGGTGGGCAGGGGACCCCCTACCTGGGTCGTCAACCAACTACCGATACAAACAATACTTCCAGAATGGCCGGAAGAAGCAGCAGGTCTTCCCCACAGTAGAACAACGACTCAACTGGGGGAAAATCGAATTATCAACAGTCATTTAGAGTCCCTGGAAATGGTGCCAAGGGCATGTAGCAAATGGGGCGGGATTTATTGCCGAAAATCTAAAATCTCTAAGAAGAGCAAGAGTCTGAGCCGCTTGAGCTCTGAGCTGCGCCCCGGCCCCAGCCGGGGTGACGGAAGCGCCACCTGCGGAGGGGCACACACGTGGCCACAAAGCCAGGGCCCTCCCCTAAGACTCCGGGTCCAGGACTTTGGTTTGACCTGGAGGCGGAAGCTGCCGGCATCTGCCAGCCAACTGCTTGTCCCCAGCTCCACGACGCAGAGGTGCTCCTGGAGGTGTGGTCGGGGGAACTGGGCTCCCCTCCTCACCGGGGCTGCTGGGAGGCTGGCCGATGTGCTCCAGGCTGGCAGGCTGAGAACACGGAGCCCGACCACCCCGCCCTCGTGGCTGGTGGAAGGAGCTCCACGCGGGGGAGCCGGGGCGCGGCCCGAAGCCCAGGGGCCTCCGTCCCCACCGAGCGCCTCACTGGTCACCATGGAGAAGGGGACCCTCGTCCCCACCCGGCTTCCGTGCTGTGACACGGAGGTCCTCACGGTGGGAGAGTCAGCCCTTCCGAACTGAGAGCTCCCGGCTCTGCTGCAGGGGAGCAGCTTTATTTGGACCGCGGCATGCCTCAGGGCAGGCGTCCCTGGCGGCTCGAGTGGTAAAGAATCTGCCTGCAGTGAGAGACCCAGGTTCAGAACCTGGGTCAGGAAGGTCCCCTGGAGAAGGGCATGGCTACCCACTCCAGTATTCTTGCCTGGAGAATCCCATGGACAGAGGAGCTGAACATGGACGTGGCTGAGTGACGACTAACACTTTCACTTTTCATGCCTCAGGGCCTTGCTGGAAACTGGAGACCTCAGGGGTGAGGAACGAAGAGCTAAGTCCTTGATAGCAACGAGTGGAGTGATAAACGCGCCAGAGGTTTAACAGGGAGGACCAGGCAAAGAGACAGCTGATGGGAGCCCTCTTGGGCTTAGAGAAGAATTCAGAGGTTAACAATGTCCTGCTGCTGCCTGGGCTGTGATCGGCTCCAACTGTGGAGTAATTATACCCTGGAGCCTGGTGGAAAATAATGGAGCTGCCGGGGAGAGGAGGTTAACAGCTGGGTGTGATACCAGCTGAGGTGGGCCTTCCGGAACCTTAGTGGGGAGGTCAGAACAAGAGACAGGGGGAGGCCTAGCGGGAGCCCTCAGTTGTCCCTGGTTGTCGTGGAAACCACACGCATGCGCACCTGGAGGGGTGACATCAGAGCGGATGCGTTGCTAAGGACGTGGGCTTCCCTAACTAGTCCAGACGAGTCACTCAACAAATAAGCCAACGAGGACAACACACAGAGGGGCCTAAATACGGGTTTCAAAGTGAACACAAGATGTTTAAAACATTTTCTTGTTTTCAAAAACCAGCCAAGTGTGAGCCATACACAGGGAAAAAAAAGGCAGGTAGCTTCTGTGGAGCCTCGGATATTGGCAGGCAGACTTTCGAAGGAGCAATTATAATATGTTCAAAGAGCTGAAGGAAACCACGTTTAAAGAAGTAAAGTATGCTGACACCATTACACCAAGTGGAGAATGTCAATAAAGAGATGGGAATGACCTAAAAGGACCGAGGGAGAAGCTCCTGAGCTGAAAAGTACCCTAACCCAATGTAAGAGTCTCTGGGGGACTCAGCAGGAGACGCGAGCTGACGGAGGGAGGCCTCGTGCACGTGAAGACAGGCCGACAGAGACGGCTCGCCACGGTCAGCGCTCAGTCCTGTCTGCCTCCAGCCCGAGTGACCCTCTGGACTGCAGCCCACCAGGCTCCTCTGTCCATGGGAGTTTTCAGGCAAGAATATTGGAGTGGGTCATGCCACTCGAAAAACAAAGAGAAAAGAATGAAAAATAATCAACAGAAACCAGAGCACCCGATATGTGTGACAAGGCTGAGTGCAGTAAGGAGTAAGTAATGAGAAAGCCAGGCGTCCAGGCCACGGCACCCTGAGCGCGCCCGACCTCGGCTGAGGACACCAGGGGGAGAAAAGAGGGAAGAAGCAGAGAAAACACTGGGAGTTACATGACTTAAAACCTCCCAAATCTGGTAAAAAACAAACAAAAAAATCCTGCATACTCAACAGCTCAATATTACCACAAGAACAATAAATGGAACAGGAGTCACACCCAGACACATCATAGTTACAGTTAAAATGCTGAAAGACACAGGCAAAAAGAAACTTGAAATCGAAAGGAGAGAAATGACTCATTCAGTCCAACAGAATTCAGATTACGTCAACAGCTGACTTCCGGTCAGAAAAAATGGAGGACAGGAGGCAATGGGCTAACATTCAAAGTGTTGAAAGAAAACTGTCAATCATGAATCTTTTATTTAGCAAAACTGTTTTCATAAATGAAGATGCAGTAGGACATTCTGAGATAAACCAAAACAGAAAAATTCATTGCTAGCAGACCTGCCTTATAAGAAATACTAATGGAAGACGGTCAGGTTGAAGGCCAGTGACACCAGACAGCAGATCAAATCCACACACACACACAAGCAGCAGCAAGACCACACAGGGAGTTACAGACGGCAGAGGAAGGGCCTGGCCTCCTTTCTTCTCTTATCCGAGGTAGAAAGCAATTTCCTAAAGCACTGGGTATATAACTATATTGTTGGGTCCAGGATATATAGAAATGAACAATTACAGTGGCACAATCAGGAGGGGAGAAATGCAGAGCGCCCAAAATCGTAAACAAAAGGGCTAAGGTGATAAACTCGACTTGTTCACCTTTCTCCTCTCAGCTTCTTCAAAAGATCCAAAATTCTGTACAGTTAGAAAAATGCATCCTTGGGTCTGTCACAAATACGGACATGTATTATAATAAGCACAAATAGGGGAGGAGAGAATAGATTTATACAAGAATAAAGTTTCTATGTGTCACTGAGATTTAGAATCAGCCTAAAGCAAATACTAATACGAGGGCAATCACTATAAAAACAACTGAAAAGAATATAGTAAAAGCAATCAAGGGAATTACAGCATCCACCGGGTATACACTAGAAAGCTGCCGCTTATCAACACCGACAAGACAGCAGTGAAGGAGGAACAGAAATAGAGACACGTGTGAGTTCTGAAAAGAGCAGCGGCCACAGGAACTGTGACCGGGTTAAGCGGTCTGGGGCGCAGGCAGAGACCGGCTGGGTGAATGAGCCAGCACGACCCAGCCTTATGCTGCCAACAAGGGACACGTTTCAGATCCAAGGATTCAGGCAAGTTGGGAGTGAAATGATGGAAATGACACACCATGTGCCCGGGAGCCGCAGAGCTGGAGCGACGCGCTGACGTCAGGCCAAATGGACTCTGGGACAAAAACCGTTACTAGAGACCGAGAGGGACATGCTATCCCGAAGCAAAGGCCTGTCCACCGTGAAGACACCACAGTTACAGACAGACATGCGCGTGCAAAGAGAGCCCCGGGTACAGGAAATTACAACTGCCGGAAATGAAGAGAGAAACAGGGGATGCTAACAATAACTGCTGGAGACCTCAGGACGCTAACAGATGGCGGAAAGATCTAGAGTGTGGAAGGCTTGAGCGGCACGATACAGCAACCGGCCGGAGCAGACACACGCGGAACTCTGCACACAGCAACAGCAGAGCGACGCGGCCTTTCCAAGTGGTTCTTGCAGCGCAGGCCAGATGCTGCCCCGCGAGACAGGACTCAGTCAGCACAAGACGGTTGGAGATACACAGAGTATGTTCTTTGGCCACAGTGGGATAAAATTAAAAATCATTAACAGCAGAAAATTTGGGAAGCTCATACATGTGAGGAAACTAAAAACACACACCTAAATAGCCATGGATGGAGGAGCTTGATGGGCTACAGTCCATGGGGTCGCTAAGAGTTGGACACGACTGAGCAACTTCACTTTCACTTTTCACTTTCATGCACTGGAGAAGGAAATGGCAACCCACTCCAGTGTTCTTGCCTTGAGAACCCCAGGGATGGGAGAGCCTGGTGGGCTGCCGACTCTGGGGTCGCACAGAGTCAGACACGACTGAAGCGACTTAGCAGCAGCAGCAGCAAATAGCCTGTGCCGTGAAGACATGATGCGCAGTGCGTGAGTGGCATCTCGTCTGGTTAAGAGACCAGACTAGTTCACAGGAAAGGCTCCCATCGCAGCTGGCACTTCCAAGAGCGCTCTGCGGGGACCTCATGAATCTGCCTACAACTCTCCCAGGTCGTAAGGTTTGAAGCTGGGCCCTAGCAAGATGACAGAGCACAGAATTCTGGGGGAAAAGACGGGCCTCACTGCATCTACTCGAGAACTCAGGAGCAGACGGGGAGCCCAGGAACGAGAATTCTTAGCCCGGACTCCCGGAGCCTTCACAGGAGGTGCCCGCCTCCCACAGGCTTTGGGGGGCTTGGAGCCCCAGTTTCAAGGTGAGTCCACACTTTTGATCAACTTTCTAGAACCAGAAAGTGTCAGGACCTGCAAAGCATCTATGGGAATCACAGAAGGCGCCTCTTCCTCCAGGCACTGGGCATGCCACGGCCCGCCCTCACTTGGCCACGTGTCCCGGGCTAGGAGAACTCGGCTGGCCGGCCTGGTGGAGGGATGGAAGGGAGCCCGCCGCCTGGGCCTGCATCCAGGTCCACCCAGGAGTGCGTGTCTGGGGAAGACACTCAAAACCCTGGCAAGCCTCAGCTCTCCCATCTGTTTCGTGAGGATCTGAACGAGCTCCTTGCAGGACTTAGTGTGCGCTTCACATCCCTCGTGCCTCCTCCCCTCACCCCGCTCCCTTCTTCCCTTCTTGCTGCCTTCTTCCCCGTGTGCATGTGTCTGTCTGCATTCGTGCGTGAGTGCATACATGTCTGCATACGTGCATGCATAGGCCTAGTGCCCGCAGGCATTTAAGAATCCTCCCTGCGAACCAGCTGGATCTGACTCGCAGAACGCCCATGTGTGAGAGGACAGACAGACTGGATGGCCCGCATCTAACCCATTCTGAGCCTGCTTTTATGAACAAACAGTCCAGAACCGATGAGTCCAGTCCCGGCGGGTGGGAATGGCCTCTGTGGCCCAGGTGTTGGGTGGGAGAAGAGGGGAGGGTTGGGGGTCAGTGGGCTCTGGAAGCTGAGGGTGGGGGTGCATGTGTGGGGTGGCCTCAGCCTTAGGGGTGTCCTGGGGACAAGGACGAGAACCGCTTGCCTCCAGGCCCAGCTGAGGAAGCACTCAGTGCTTTGCCCACGTGGAGCCGTAAAGCCCGCGGGGCAGCACGGAGTCCCTGTGAGCATCGTCCATGATGCTCTGAGAGCCCGGGAAGGCAGGGGCGGGCGCCGCCTCTGACCACTGACCTGGGGAGCGCTGGACAGCAGCCCACCCCTTCCTGATGCGCCATCTTTGGGACAAGTGGCTGGAAAAGGCCGCGGCCTCCTCATTAGGAAGCTGGGCTCAGAGTTCTTGCTTTTCCTTCCACAGACAGCCCCTCGTGCGACACAGCGCTCCCCCTGCACGCCTGCAGCGCGGCTTGCCGCTTCCAGGAGCCCACGGCTGCGGCGCAGACGGAGCCCGCGTCCACGGAGCATGGAGGCCGAGCGGCCGCAGCCACCGGGCCCCCTGCCTGCGGGCCGGCCTGAGTGGGCTCCTACACAAACCGCAGTTTGAAAGAAGCCATTTAATTGAGCCTGAGGGCGCAGTCAGTCCTAAACTCAGGTCAAAATGAAGGTGAGACCTATTTTAGATTAAATATTGATTTAGAGTGTGAATGCCAAGCGATGGGGTGGGCCTGCATGTCTGGCAAAGAGCTTGGTGGATTCCGTCCCTGTCGAGGCGTCTCTGAAACCCCGCGGTCAGGACTGGGCGCCCAGCTCCCTACCCGCATCTGCCGGTTCGCTCCTGACTGTGAGATGTGCTCGTGGGGAAGGGGCTTCCCCGGGGAAGTGGGGGTCCTGTCGGCGCCCCCACAGCTCCCTCCAGGGAATGTTCCCCCAACACAGAGACCTCGCCCAGGACAGGCCCAGCCCCGCAGTGAGTGCCCAGGCACCAGGATGTGTGGGGCGGGGTCCTGGGGGTCACGGCTGGAGGCCAACAGCCCTAGGGGGCGGGGTCTCCCTGGTCCCGGGGCTCCCGCCCCACTCCGGTGACCCCGGTAACTGCCAGCGCTGCTGGGACCAAAGCCCGCGCTGGCGCACAGGAAGCTGGTGGGAGGAAAGCCCCTGTCTGGGGTAGGCGGGGTTCCAGATTCTACCAGTCGGGTGGGTTCGGCCCCAGTTACCCCTCAGGGGTCCAGAGGCCACCACGTTCCCTGGTGACCTTCAGGTGGATCCAGAGAGCAGCGAGGAGGTTTGCAAACCCAGAGTCTACTCTGGACCAGGGACTGACCGGGTAGGTGGCCTCCCGCACCGGAGAGGAGCATGGACCCTCCCCGTCTGGGAAGGGACACCCTCTGTCCCGGCTCTGCCTGCTGAGAACCTGTGTGTGTGTGGAGACGCAGCTGAGACCAGCGCAGGGCCCCGGGGGGACAGGAGGGGCCGGAGCCTGCAGCGCGGGGCGGGCACCCACCTCGGACTCCGTGGCGTCGCCCGGCTTCTCCTGGAGGGCCGCGCTTTCGGTCAGCGCGGCGCCGTTGTACTTGCTGCAGAGGTCCTCGTCGGAGTAGTGCAGCCCGCCGGGGCTCGGCCGGGGCGGGGACCTGGGGCACAGGACGCCAGTCAGCCCCGCCTCCTGGCCCGCCCCCGGAGCCATGCACAGCCTCTGGCGCCGTTTTGGTGCCATGCCAACAGTTCCCAGGCCACCGGCAACTTCCAGTGACGCCCGGGGGTCCCGCAAGACCAGGTCCCACACCTGAGAAAAGGGACACCCTCTGTCCCGGCTCTGCCTGCTGAGAACCTGTGTGTGTGTGGAGACGCAGCTGAGACCAGCGCAGGGCCCCGGGGGGACAGGAGGGGCCAGAGCCCGCAGCGCGGGGCGGGCACCCACCTCGGACTCTGTGGCGTCGCCCGGCTTCTCCTGGAGGGCCGCGCTTTCGGTCAGCGCGGCGCCGTTGTACTTGCTGCAGAGGTCCTCGTCGGAGTAGTGCAGCCCGCCGGGGCTCGGCCGGGGCGGGGACCTGGGGCACAGGACGCCAGTCAGCCCCGCCTCCTGGCCCGCCCCCGGAGCCATGCACAGCCTCTGGCGCCGTTTTGGTGCCATGCCAACAGTTCCCAGGCCACCGGCAACTTCCAGTGACGCCCGGGGGTCCCGCAAGACCAGGTCCCACACCTGAGACCTGCCCTTTATGTCTAGAAACGTCCTTAAACCATCCCTAGCGCCCGCCCTCCTGCCCCTGGGATCCGGGGGGCCCGTGGGCGTGGGCCTGGCGTGCTGCATCGCTACCTGGCCCCATTCTTCTTTGAGAAGGTGTTCTTGACGTTGAGGTGGCGGCTGTTGAGCTCCAAGGCGGCAAAGCCCCCGTTGTCCAGAGTCACGGACTCCTCCATGTTGGAGATGCTCTTACCTAACGGTGGGTGGAGATGGTGCAGACCTGTCAGGAAACGGACATCTGGGGCCCAGCCCTGAGCCTCGTGGAGCAGGGCGGGCCGCCCAGGGTGCTCCTGACCGCCTGCTGGATGAGCCCCGCTCCTGGAGACCCAAGTCAGCCCCCCGGGCAGGCGGAGTCAGGCTGGGGTGGAAGGCCACACGTCAACCTTGGAGCAAAACGATATTAGCATTTTGGTGTTTCTTTTCCTTGATGCCAGAATCAAGTTATTTTTCTTTTATCAGTGTCTTATTAAAGAATAGTCAGAGTACATGAACTTCTGACACCACTGAGGACATTCAATAAGTTTCACAGTAAAGGCTCAGAGTCAGAACAAGGGAGTAAGTGGAGAGTCAACGTCTAAGGAGGGAGGGCTCGAGGGCGCAGGGTCTTTTTCCTGCGGTGACAAACATGCTCCAGAGCCAACTGTGCTGACGGCCACACGTGTCTGTGAGTGTCTGCAGCTAAAAACCCCTAAAAAATGAGGCCATCAGCACATAGCAGAGCGTATTCTACAGTCTGCTAGCCGACCGCAGTTGTAAATAACCGGGAACTGCAGAGCCCCTGGCAGCCCCTGCCTCGCCCGGCATGAGTCGGTCCTCACCGCTGTCCCCTGCTCAGGCTGGCCTCCCCTGCCCCTCCCATCTCCCCCTGCCCCTGCCTGGGGAGCCCCTACCCCCACCCCCTGCTTCAGATCACAGCTCAAGGGTGGTGAGACCAGAGAGGACTTTCCGGAGCCCCGAGGTCTGCGCCCTGTGGTGCCCGTCGCCACCTCTCCGCTTTGTCCTGAGAGCTGGCTGGCTTCCTGTGGTCCTGCCTGCCCCCCTGCTAGGCTGTGAGCTCTCAGAGGCACAGACCCAGGGATGCACACGCCACCTTGCTCTTGGTGACGTCCCAGCCCCCGGGACACTGCCTGAGCACACACCAGGGGCTTCACGCGTGTTTCGTTGAATTCGCCAGCATTTCCGATCCCAAGGCTCCTGTCTGCCGGGGACCCCACAGCCCTCCACTCGCCTCGGTGTCCTGTGTGTGCGCAGCGGGGGGAGCCAGCAGCACACAAGAGCGGCAGATGAGAGAGGAAGTCGCCTGCGCACCGCGGTTTGGGTTGATGGGAGGTGAGCAGGTGAATATTATAATCAGAGAGGAAGTCTGATCTCGTGCAAGAGAGCCTGTCGTCCAGGAGAGGTGGAGCGTGGCCTCCGCACAGCGGTTTGGGCTCTGCGTGTCTCCTGGGCAGGCAGGGAGATGTTCTGGGGGACAATTTTTTTTCTCTCTTTTTTTCTGGGCATTAATGATGATGTTAAGGCTGAGGATTGGAAGCGGTGGTCAGATTGGATCTGCGGCCTGTTTCCCAGATGGAGAGGGAGAGGAGGGAAGGCAGGGAGACTTTGTCTGCACCAGACGTGGGATTCTGTAACAGCATTAACTCGGGAAAATGACATGCCATTCCTACACTGTAAATCCCGCAGGAATCAAATCTGATTTACGAACACTTGTTAGAAGTGAATTTACGCAGGAAAAAAAAATCCTTTCTTGGAGGGATGAATGGCTCAGCATTACAGACGCAAACGGCGGGCACTTTAGGGCCTTCTGGTTCTATTCACCCTCTTGGTGCAGCAGCTGCGGTCGGGGCATCTGAAGGCCCCTTTCACAGAGGACCGTTCCCAGCGCCCTGGAAGGTTCCCTCCTCCCTGTTTACACTTCTGCCCAAAGAACATCCACCATCCTGCCTTCTGGAAACACCCATTCATGAGGCTGCTCCTGACCTTCCTGTAAAGCAAGCCTCGCTGCCTGTGCCCTTCCACGGCCGCTCTGCCCACGCTCACCTGTCCACTTTTCTAGTGATGGGGACTCTCTCAGCTGGGACACTCACTGAGCACCTGCTCCACGCCAGGCCCAGCCGTGCTGGGAAAACGGGGCCCGGGCGGCAGAGGGCTAGAGCCGGGGTGCGGGCCCAGGCAGCACTCGCCCCATCAGTGAGAAGGGCTGGACCACAGACCCGACTGTAACTGTCCTGGGCGGCACCGAGGCAGCTGAGCTGCGCCCGCTCACTGTTCTTGTGATACGGAAGGGGCCATTTCTCATCTCTTGAACACTTAACACTTTTTTTTGGAAGGTCCTAGCAGTGTTTACATATTACATCTATGTGTTTACATTTACCAGTTAAAGCTAGCACACCTTTAAATCTCTGGGTGGAGAGAGAGATGACATAAAAATAGCAATCAGGGTGCGCTCAGTCGCTCAGTCCTGTCCGACTCTGGTGGACTGTAGCCCACCAGGCTCCTCCCACCATGGGATTCTTCCAGCAAGAATACTGGAGTGGGTTGCCATTTCCTTCTCCCACTTTCCAGTTTTAATCATACTAAAAACCTCTCCTGCGTTTGGGCAGCTGCTGAAGTGGAAACAGACTCTCAGGGGCCGAAGGATAAAGGACGCGTGGCCCGTGTGAGGGCAGAGCCGGCCAGACGCTGGTGCCCAGAGCCCCTGTTTCCTGCCTCCAGACGGGAGCCTGCTGTGCCTGTCTTGGGGACTGAGGTGGAGCGTGGCGTGGGCACCCCGAGCCAGGAGGGACAAGCCGGCGTCTCGGCCCGGGTCCCGGGGGCGGCGGGCGTCCCCACCTGCGCCGCAGTCGCGGGACTTCTTGCTCTGGCCGTGCAGCAGCAGCGAGACCCCCACCAGCAGGATGACCAGCAGACTGGAGAGCGCCGCCACCAGGAGGAACCACCACTGCCCGTAGAAGGGCGTCTCCGCCTGAGCTGCAGGGCGACAGGCGCGGTCACGTGGGCGGGAGCTCTGCGACTGGGCTGCGGGAAGCCCTGCCTGGTCTGGGTTGTCCGGGGCGGATCCACCAGAAGAGGCTCTGGGTCCGCTGTCTCTCTCGGGCCTGGGGTCCCCTCGCCCCCGCC
>SJYC01034797.1:21-15771 GCA_006408675.1 Madoqua kirkii
AACTGTTTTCTAAGTGTTCCTGAGGGGGTCCCTAAGGTGCAACTGGGATGGAGGCCAGCTCCTCGCCCGCGCCCGGGGCCCCAGGAGAGGGTCCAGGCTGTGCGACCAGCCGGTCGCCCCACTGTGCCCCCCAGCCTCGTGCAGGCTCTCCCTTCCCTGCGGCCATCCCCCTGCACCCTTCAAGACCCAGGCCCAGGGCCATCACTTCCTCCCAGCGGTTACACCTCTCGTCACATCACTGGTGAGGATGGGGTCTGTCACCACCGACACTTGAGCTCTGGGTAAAGGAGTCTGGCCACCCCCTCCATGTCTGCGCTACCCCCACGGCTGACGCTGGAGCTGGCAGACCTCGGCCTCCAGTCTCAGGCCCCGGGCGCACCGGGCCCCTCGGCTGGCATCGTAGGATGCCTGGGCTGACACACTCTCGTGTCCAGGGCTCGCGCTCTCCCCAATGGCGACTAGGGAGGGGCAGGTTGGTGCAATCTTGCTTTTCAACTTTCGGCTCAACAGCAAGGACGCATCTGCTAACAGAGGGTCTCGGGTTGCACTTTGCAGGGGACACCTTCTCCCCTGGGGCTATCCTGCCCAGCTCAAGCTGAGTTCCTGGCTCTGACGGAGGGCGAGAGGAGCTCAGTGCAGCCAGGACGTCTCCTCCAGGGGCGGCCATGCTCGGGGCCCAGGCCGCCCGCCCGCCCCCGGGCTCCCTGGGCGGGGCTCCTACCTGACACGGCGGCGGAGGGGCTGCTGGGCTCGCCGTAGCCCACCTGGTTCACGGCCACCACCCGGAACTCGTAGGTCACTCCTTGCCTGAGCTGGTCCAGGCTGACGGTGTAGGACGTGGCGCCCCGTGGAATGTCCTTGGCAAACATGTCCCACAGGCCTTCGTCTGTGGGGCAGCGAGAATGGTCAGGGCGCCCATCTCCCACACGGAGGCCTGGTGGGTGGACGCTGCCCGCCCTGCCCTCGGCCCCCTGCTCCCTCCTGAAGGGGCGCCGCCAAGGCTGCCAGCTGGGTTGAAGCGTCTTCCCTGTGTCCTCTTGGGCTCTGGTTCTGCCGTCTCCTCTTGGTGTAGGGCGCTGGCTCTTTTTGGGACATCCTGCTGTCCCCGCCCACCGCGTGTCCCTAACCCCCAAGTTCCCACTCTCCCGACTCACTGAGGACACGCGCCCCTGCCCCCACGGGCCCAGAGGCCCCCACGCACACCAGCCTCTGCCCTGAGTTAGCCCCACTGCCTTCTCACTGGAAATGACAATCCAGCAGGCGGGTCACAGAGAAGACGCTGAGCCGCAGCCTCGTGCGCCGGCCAGCTCCCAGGGCGGGGTGACGCGGTGATGCTGTCTGCACTGGGTGGTCGCTGCGGCGCACCTGGGGTAGCTTTCCATAATCGATAGCGGGTCATGCTCTCTCACGGGGCGATGGCACCAAGGGGCAGCTGGCACGGAGAGGCAGGCAGGGGCTCTGGGCCAACCCCATGGGGGCCTCGGCCCCTTACCTGGGGACCTGGCTTCACCTCCCGAGCCAAACCCCCGAAGCACCTTCCTCGAGTTCGAGCATCCTTTGGAGGGGCTTCAGCGCCAAACCTGCCCTAAGACCAGTCGTTTTTAGTCTCTTCCCAGGAGCTACCAGACACAAGTACAGATTTTAAAAGACGTACTGGATTCTAACTTTTTGCAGTCCATGGGGTCCCAGAGTCAGACATGACTGAGCGACTGACCGACCACTGAATTGTGAACTTAAACGCCCGTGTTCACAGAGCCTTATTCACAGGAGCCAAGGGGTGATGAAAGCAACCTGTGCCCAGCGACGGAGGGATGGGTGAGTAAGATGCCGTCCGTCCAGCCACACAGAGAAGTGCGATCCAGCCTCCGAAAGGGAGGCATTCTCGCGTCTGCTGACAGTGTGGGTGAACCTCGAGGATGTGACGCTCGTCACACGCAAGCGCTGGACGGGTCCGTGCCTAGGAGGTTCCCCGAGCGAATCCACAGGGGCAGAAGGGAGAAGGGTGGGTGCCAGGGGCTGAGATGTGACTTAACGAGGACAGAGCCTCATCCGGGAAGATGAACAGGTGCTAGGGACGATGGTGCGCGCCGCGCGGATGTATTTCACGCTGCTGAGCCTCGCACGCACAGGCGGCCGAGACGGCACGCTTACACCACGCGTGTTACCACGATAAAAATAGATACTGAGTCTCTTTAAACCCCGACATACAGGAAAACATTAACAAAACCGAAACTGAAGCCAGAGAATCAGACACAGGGAGAAAGGAAGCAGCTAGACGGCCGTGGCGTGAAGCTGCCTCACCATGCGTGAGCTGTGTGACCTTAGGGAGAGGGCTTAACCTCTCTGCGCCTCGCCAGGAGCGCGGGCAGCAGAGGACATCCCAGCACAGGCGTGCCTCGGGGGCTGAATGAGCCAGCACTGATGGAGTGCTCGGTAAGCAGCGCGCCCCGCGAGTGTTGGTGGAATCCAGTCTCTGAGGAGTGCATTGGGTGAAAAGTGGGATCCGGGCCCACACTGTTCCTTTGAAGCACTGATCCTCTGTGAATTATAAATTCTGTTACAGGAGCAGGTAGGTGATATTTTACAAAAAGCAGGTGATCTGGAGAGGAACAGCGCATTTTAACGCCCATGCCTCACAGGGAGGACGGCTTTCTGGGAAACAGCCTCATCACACACCTCGGAATAGCAGCGGCTCGAGAGGCTCAGCCCCGTGGTCCACAGGTCACCCGCGTGTGAGTCTGTGTGTGCACAGGGCTTACAGTGAGCTCCAGTTAAGCACTTGTAGTCACGGGTTAAGGAAGGACGGATGGATGCCGGCGAGACTTGAAAGGCACAGATCTCGGTAGAGAGGGGAAGCGCGATGACTATTTCTGAATGCTCACCAAGACACTCATTCCCATTAACAACGTCCAAATGGCAAGTCAGCGCTTAAGCCTCCTCTTCCTTCTGAGACCACTGGGGTTGGCACCCTCGACTGTTCTCTGTGCTCGATTTCTGGTGTGAAGGGTGTGCTTTCCTGCAGGCCCTGCTCCCCGCCTGGAGGCCTCGGGAGGCCCTGCTCCCCCACCACGCCCCCCGCCCGCCCGCTCCATCCACAATCACCTCAGAGCTGACGCTCTGCTCAGGCCCCGTTCCAGCCAACAGGGAGCCAGATGAGACTTCTGTTCTCAACGAGCTACAGATGAATCTACAGGTGAGGGTGGAGGAAAACCAACACGGTCGTCTCACCCTTTCAGATTCGCCTACTGGAGGCCAGCCCCGACCCACTCCTGCACTCGGGGAAGAGACGGCGGTGTCCGCCTCTGGCCTCCTGGACACTTCTTGACGTGCGCCTGTCTGTACCAGTGGGCTCGCGAACTCAGCGGATGTCAGTTGACATGATTCACCCCCCGTCTCTCACCACTTTCCTTCCTTCCTTCTTTTCTCCCCTCCCTCCCTCTCTCCATCTTTCCTCTCTTCCACCCACTCACCCTTCCATCTACCTGTCCCTCTGTTTCTCTTTCCATCCACCCACCCAGCCCTGTGCCCCGGAAGCTCTTCACAGGGCCTGGCACAAGCAAGTTTCCAATCAGATCACCACCACTGCTCACTTAGTGCTTACTATGCAAGTCACCGTTCCAAGGGCTGTAAACATGGGGTGAATCGGGTGGTGTTTCCCTCTAAGAAGATAGTTTTACGCTGAGAAAGAGACTAAAGGAAAAACACAGACCCTAATACACCAGGTAGTGCCCAAACCGACCGTACTTAAGGGACTAACAGGACCGGGAAAGGTGCTCCCAGACCGTCCTCAGCGGCTCGAGCACTCCCGCAGCGGGTTCTCTGGGTGTCTTTGGCACTAAGGTTTCTGTAATGCTTGCCTGCTACTTGCATAAAAAAAAAAATGATTTCCCCTTCCTCTCCCGTCACCCAGAGGCCACATTTTATTTTAAATGCTCTGTCATAGCTCCAGGAATTATGTGTATTTTTCATCAAAACGTTTTTGAAATATTGATACAGAATCTCAACACAAGACTATTTACTTTACGTGGAAAAACGCTGGGAGGAGGAAGTCGTACCAAGAGAACTTCCTTCTGAATTAATGGAAAAAAGTTTGTATTTTCGTTCTGCTTAGTTCTGCCTTTCCAAAACCAGCATACTCAGCATTTGCGGCTCCACCTGTGACCCTCTGGGCTGTCTACCCGCGCTGAGGCTCATGCTGCGATCGCGGCCGGCAGAAACCCCTGGTGGCCGCTGGAAAGTCCACTCTGCCTCTCCACTGCCGACTGTTTCCCTCATCTGTACTGTGTCATTAAATATCTCAATAGATCAATGATGGAGAAAAGTATGTCTACAAATTAGGGGGGAAAATAACATTACAGCACTATTAAGCATAATGAGATTTGTGCAGCAGATTCTCCACGCACCAGGATAATCCCTGGGCTTGAATGTCCATCTCGATCAACGTTTGAGGGGCGTGTGGGCCCTTGTGTGTTTCTGGGGATGTGCTTGGCCTACTCTCAGACCCCAGATGAGGCTACCCCGCTGGGTGCCCTGGAGACCCCAGCCAGCTTCCCCTCCCCACCCTCGTGGGGAGCTCAGATTGGCCTGAGGGAAACAGTGGCTGTGTTTCCCAAAGCCGCATCCCGGGGTGGCTGACGCCCCAGGCCTGAGGACCAGGCCTGTCACCTCCCTGGTGGTGACGCTGTCCTTCAGGCTGGGGCCACATGACGTCTGTGTTGGGGTGTTCGTGGTGTCTGCTGGGCCCGCGCCCCTTCGTGGACCCCCGGAACCTTCCTGGACTCCTGTTACTGAGACACTGCTGGGAAAACACCCGAGCGAGTAGGAAGATGGGGGAGCCGCTGAGACGTGAACGCTGCAGAATGTCGCCGGATAAACCACTCTGGTCTCACGCTTCCATCTGCGCTGACTCAGGAGGAGAGCTGTCCAGCCACACAGCGCACCCCGCCGGCCAGCGTTCCTTTAAAGAGAGAAGCTCCTGGTCTGGGCTGCCCTGTGGCGGCATTTGTTTCCTGAAACAGGAAGATGGCTAATTCTGCACGGCCTCAAGGAAAGTAGGCACCCTCTGTCCACACAGGCTGCCGCCCCGACCAGCTTGTTTCCGGGGAACGGAGCAAGGCGACTCTCCGCTTTTGGGGCCAGCACCTCCCTCCTCGCCTGGGGGTGGCAGGAGCTCCATGTCTCCAGGACGACATCCTCAGCACCAGAACCAGGAAGACCTCCCTCCTGACCAGAGCCCCGCCCGGCACAGGCACATCCCGGGGTCTGCGCTCCGTGGGCCCCCAACACCCAGAAGCGCAGGCAGACGGCCATACAAAAGTCTGATTTCCTGGACGCTTAGACAGTCTCCACACTGAACCACACTGTCGTTCACGGCCCGAGATTTCTGGAGCCACTAACTCACCAATGAACGCGGGATGTCGGCTTGCAGCTCTGAGCCTGCGGCTGCTTATTTCTTGTTCTTGTTTAGTCACTGAGTCATGTCTGACTCGCTCGCGACACCGTAGACTGCTGCCCGCCAGACCCCGCCGTCCAGGGCGTCTCCCAGGCAAGAACACCGGGGTGGGTCGCCATTTCCTTCTCCGGGGGTCTTCAACCCAGGTGAGGTCTTCTGCACTGGCAGGTGGATGTTTCATGACTGACGCACTGGGGAAGCCCGTTTATTTCTTGAATGCTGCCATTTCGCTGTGTATAAATGGTCTGGGTCGGAAATTTAACTTACAAGGTGGGGATTAGATTTGAGGCTAAATACAGCTGATTAAAAAACTGCATGATATCTGGTCCTTGTTTAAGGCGGGGCACACGAGTGAATGTTGAAATGCAAAGGGCGGCCTGTGATGGGGGGCCCAGCCCTGCAGTAAACGTCTGCGGGGGCCGACTGGCTGGCACGGGCGCTGCGAGGGAGACGGGCGCTGCGAGGGAGACGGGCGCTGCGAGGGAGACGGGCGTGAGCCCAGGCCGGAGGCGCAGTGAGGACTGAAGCCACAGCGCGCTGGCTGAGGGTGCTGACTCAGCAACCTCCGTGGATTTTTAAACCTTCGGCAAATCACTGATGTTTTCCTTTGTTCAGCTGAAAAGTCCTGCAGTCAAAGACTACAAGTGGACAGAATGAGTGACGAGGGGCCTGGGGGGCTCCCAGGAGGACTGAAATTTGGGGGGGAAGACCCCCCAACCCAGGAGCCAAGGACCATAATCCATCTCAGCTGTGCCCATCTCCAGGCTAAATATATTATTTGTGAAAAAAGCAACACAATGTCTGCCTTGCATTCGGTACATCCTAAATATGTGTGTTTCACGGCTGCTTTGGAGAGGAAAATATATTTATAGCTCCTTCAGTGCCATTCCCGCCTATTGTGTAAATATGTAAATGAGGCTTCTTCATCTACACAGTAAAATGCCTCAGAATAATTTGTGTACATAAATCAGCTGCATATGCCCACTGCACAGTTCCCACTGCCTTCCCCAGAGCTTAGCAACACCGACTGGGAGGACACCTTCTCAAAACCCCAGAAGTGAACCTCTGGCAGGACTGTCCGGCGGGGTCTGGGGCCGAGTCCATGCTCCCTGACTGCCCTTCTCCAGGGCTGGGAGGGAGTCTGTGTTCTAGTCCCGTGCGAATTTCCTTAGTAGCTGTTCAGTTTGGGGTGTTCGTGTCAGAGCACAAGCAGAACTCGGTTCAGCTGAGTTCAGTGCTCAGTCGTGTCCGAATCTTTCTGACCCCAGGGACTGCGGCACGCCAGGCCTCCCTGTCTATCACCAACTCCCGGAGCTTGCTCAAACTCATGTCCATAGAGTTGGTGATGCCATCCAACCATCTCATTCTCTGTTGTCCCCTTCTCTTCCTGCCTTCAACCTTTCCCAACATCTGGGTCTTTTCCAATGAGTGAGTTTTTCATATCAGGTGGTCAAAGTATTAGAACTTCAGCTTTAGCATCAGTCTTTCCAATGAATATTCAGGACTTATTTCCTTTAGGATGGACTGGTTGTAGCTCCCTGCTGTCCAAGGGACTCTCAAGAGTCTTTTCCAACACCACAGTTCAAAAGCATCAATTCTTCAATACTCAGCTTTCTTTATGGTCCAACTCTCATATCCATACATGACTACGGGAAAAACCATAGCCTTGACTAGATGGACCTTTGTTGGCAAAGTAACGTCTCTGCTTTTTAATATGCTGTCTAGGTTGGTCATAGCTTTTCTTCCAAGGAGCAAGTGTCCTTTAATTTCATGGCTGCAGTCACCATCTGCAGTGATTTTGGAGCCCCCCAAAAGGAACATCTGTCCCTGTTTCCATTGTTTCACCATCTATTTGCCATGAAGTGATGGGACCAGATGCCATGATCTTCGTTTTCTGAATGTTGAGCTTTAAGCCAACTTTTTCACTCTCCTCTTTCACTTTCATCAAGAGGCTCTTTAGCTCCTCTTCACTTTCTGCCTTAAGGGTGGTGTCATTTGCATATCTGAGGTTATTGATATTTCTCCCAGTAACCTTGATTCCAGCTGTGCTTCATACAGACCAGCATTTCTCATGATGTACTCTGCATAGAAGTTAAATAAGCAGGGTGACAATATACAGCCTTGACATACTCTTTTCCCAATTTGGAACCAGTCTGTTGTTCCACGTCCAGTTCTAACTGTTGCTTCCTGACCTGCATACAGATTTCTCAAGAGGAAGGTCAGGTGGTCTGGTATTCCCATCTCTTGAAGAATTTTCCACAGTTTGTTGTGATCCACACAGTCAAGGCTTTGGCATAGTCAATAAAGCAGAAGTAGATGTTTTTCTGGAACTCTCTCACTTTTTCAATGATCCGACAGATGTTGGAAATTTGAACTCTGGTTCCTTTGCCTTTTCTAAAACCTTTGCCTTTTCTAAACTTGAACATCTGGAAGTTCACGGTTCACGTACTGTTGAAGCCTGGCTTGGAGAATTTTGAGCATTACTTTGCTAGCATGTGAGATGAGTGCAATTGTGTGGTCGTTTGGGCATTCTTTGGCATTGCCTTTCTTTGGGATGGGAATGAAAACTGATCTTTTCCAGTCCTGTGGCCACTGCTGAGTTTTCCAAATTTGCTGGCATATTGAGTGCAGCACTTTCACAGCATCATCTTTTAGGATTTGAAGTAGCTCAGCTGGAATTCCATCACCTCCACTAGCTTTGTTTGTAGTGATGCTTCCTAAGGCCCACTTGACTTCGCACTCCAGGATGTCTGACTCTAGGTGAGTGATCACACCTTTGTGATTATCTGGGTTGTGAAGATTTTTTTTGTATAGTTCTTCTGTGTATTCTTGCCACCTCTTAATACCTTCTGCTTCTGTTAGGTCCATACCATTTCTGTCCTTTATCGAGCCCATGTCTGCATGAAATGTTCCCTTGGTATCTCTAATTTTCTTGAGGAGATCTCTAGTCTTTCCCATTCTGTTGTTTCTCTGTTTCTTTGCACTGACCACTGAGGGAGGCTCTCTTATCTCTCCTTGCTATTCTTCGGAACTCTGCGTTCAGATGGGCGTATCTCTCCTTTCCTCCTTTGCCTTTCACTTCTCCTCTCAGCTATTTGTAAGGCCTCCTCAGACAGCATTTTGTCTTTTTGCATTTCTTTTTCTTGGGGACAGTCCTGATCCCTGCCTGCCCATCGGCAGAACTGGCTGTGGTTAACATGCAGACGCACGGGTGCACGGCCCTGCCCGGGTTGTCCAGGCCTGCTGGCCGCCCTCCCGGACCAGCCAAGTGAGCGAGCTCCATGCCTTTTAGGGCAAGATGGAGATGAGACTGGTGGGTGAACAGTAGGCACCCTGGGGCCCCTGGGGCCTCCCCAAAATGGGCTCAGTCTTCCCAGACCCTGGGCAGCCTCTGAGCAAAAACTCCCTGTCCCAGGGGCCCATACCACAACCAAGCTCCCTTCAGACTCCACTGCCCCACAGAGGGCTCGAGGGGTGGCAGCAAGACGGTGCCGCATTTAACTCTCTGTGCAATGAGGCTTGTAACAGATGACAGCTGAGCTCCAAAGCTCACGGTACCAGCAAGAGTTTAAACACTGATGATCTGTAACCACGTTTCACCTGACTCCACGCAGCTGCAGGCCTCCATCCTGGAGTGCAGGAGGCGTCTTTCTCGACTTTCAGAGACTGGACCGTGAGCCGGTCAGCCTGCCCTGGTCCAGTCGGCCGCTGGAGAAGGGAAATTGCTGGCAGCCTGCTTTCAGGTAGAGGGAGACGACTTGGGAAGCGTCGTGGGCACATCTCCTCTCCAGTGGTCCCCAACCTTTTAGGCGCCAGGGATGGGTTTCCTGGAAGACAGTTTTTCCGTGCACAGGGCCGGCGGGGTGGCGGTTCAGGGTGATTTAAGCACGCTGGGGTCCATGGACAGGGCAGGGGAAGGGTTTCAGGGTGACTCAAGTGCGTTGCCTTTGTTGCACTCTTTGTTTCTATCGTGATTATGTCGGCTCCACCTCAGACCAGCGGGCGTTCGATCACGGAGGCTGAGGACCTGGGGGGCCCTGCTCAGACCAAGGCCTCCTTATCTTTTCTCGGTGCCGTGGACCCTCTGACAGCTGGCTGACTCTGAAGGACCCCGTCTCAGAGTGGTTTCAGATGTGTAATACAGCGGGAAAGGAAACGAGTAACGCCGGTGATGCTAAGTGCCCGGCGGTACCCGGAGGTTCACAGCCATGTCCACCTCCAGGCTGCGAGGAGGCTCTGGGTCGCGTGGGTCTCCTCAGTGCCCTGGGCGAGCCATGTGGTCTTTGGAAGACATGGTAGAGAAACGTGGATTTCCAGGGAACTCAGAAGTCTTGGCTTTGTCAGGAACGCCTTGGATAAGGAGGTAGAGTGGGGTCTGTGGACGATGCAATTCCAGGGTCAGGATGAGCGTGGAGGATGCAGGGGAGTCTCTCCGTGGCTGGCGCGCGACGCGAACTCGTCCGTGACTCCTGCTGCCGGCAGCCTCACAGCTGCTGCAGGGACTTAGGCGGCTTCTCACCTCCTGTCGTGGACTGAACTGCATCCCCCTGTCACTCACCCTCGAGGCCTGATCCTCAGGCTCTCATAACGGGATCTTATTTGGAAACAGGGCCTCTGCAGATGCAGTTAATTAAGATGAGGTCATGAGGATGGGCCCTAGTTCCATATGACTCGGGCCCTTCTAAGAAGGGGAAGTTAGGGACTTCTGTGGCCATCCAGTGGCTAAGAATCCACCTGCCAGTGCAAGGAACACGGGTTCGACCCCTGCTCTGAGAAGATCCCACATGCTGCGGAGCAACGAGACTGTGGGCCACAACTGCTGAAGCCTGCCCGCTGAGAGCGTGAGCTCCGCAGCGAGAAGCCGCCGCGACGAGAACCCGCACACCACAATTAGAGAGTGGGCCCCACTCTCTGTGACTGGAGAAAGCTCACGTGCAGCAAAGACCCAGCACATCCAAAACAGTAAATGAAGAAAAATAAAAAGGGGACATGTGGACGCAGGCAGGAACACAGGGAGGAGGCCAGGTGGCGAGGAAGGTCGGGGCCTGGGTGGTGCTTCTGCCGCAAGCCAAGGCACCATGGAGGCTGTGGGTGATGCTCCGGGAGCCGGGGAGATGCTGGACCGGAGCCCCCCACCCCCGGCTCGGCCTGCCTCGGGAATCAGCCCTGCCGACACCTTGATGTGAGGCTTCCCGCCTCCGGAACTGGGAGACAGCACGCCTCTGTTATTTAAGCCGCCATGTGCTCGGCGCTCGGTTACAGCAGCGGAGGAAGTTACCGAGCATTTATCAGTGAAGGAAGTGCTACTCTCAGAGGTTAGTGAGGATAAAAACATATTTTTTTCCCATCTAAATGGTTGGAGCCCCAGAATTCTACCCAGGAACACCACGGGGGCCTGGGGAACGAGCAGGGTAACCCCTGGATTTGAGGGGCAAACAGCTTGCTTCCTTTGGGTCAGCATGGCCGCCACAGCCTTGTCTGGGCCCAGACCGCAGGGGCCTTTCAGCCACGGTGCTGGCTGAGCCCGGGCCTGCCCCAGATTTGTCCTGTTCCCTGCTTATCAGAAACTGGCCGGCTCCCAGGCTGGGGGCTGAGTGTGGGAGTGGGAGCCGAAGAATCACTCACATTTCATGGAAACAGCCTTGGTCTGTGGACCAGGTTTCTCCCTAGAAGTCTGTAGCGGCGCTTCTAATTAGGAGCCTCAGAGCCAGTCTGCTGGGGAGGCGGGGCGCCTGTGGCACTGTGGGGCCTGCGGCTTCAGGGCCCCTTCCTCCTGGTCTAAAGCTGCTTTAGACCAGAGCTGAAACGCGCCCAGAGCTGGACTCCATCTAGCGGGAGGGACCTGGCGGTTTGCTTTCTGGGCGCGGCGCTGGCCCACCAGGTACGCTCACCCCCAGAGGTTCACACTGCGTTGTGCAGCCGTCTGCACGTGGGGTGGGCGACACCCCAGCCCCGGCCGTAACACCAGCCTTAACCCATCAGAAGTTCATTTTCCAGTAAGTCCTTCCTAAAAGCTGAAGCTCCAACGTTTGTCCACCTGATGCAACGAGCCAACTCACTGGAAGAGACCCTGATGCTGGGAAAGACTGAAGGCAGGGGAAGGGGGGAGTGACACAGGATGAGACGGTTGGATGGCGCCACCGACTCGGTGGACATGAGTTTGGGCAACCTCCAGGAGTTGGTGATGGACAGGGAGGCCTGGCGTGCTGCGGTCCACGGGGTCGCTAACAGCTGGACACGACTGAGCAGCTGAACAACATCAACAAAAGGTGTTAACTGCGCAGAAGGAACGGGGAGCCCTCTCAGGGCGGGCGGGAACGGTTGGATGGCGCCACCGACTCGGTGGACATGAGTTTGGGCAACCTCCAGGAGTTGGTGACGGACAGGGAGGCCTGGCGTGCTGCGGTCCACGGGGTCGCCAACAGCTGGACACGACTGAGCAGCTGAACAACATCAACAAAAGGTGTTAACTGCGCAGAAGGAACGGGGAGCCCTCTCAGGGCGGGCGGGGTCGGGTGGGTCTCAGCCTCGCTCTCAGTGGGTGACGTGGGTGCCACTCCTGGCAGGAAGGCTCACGGTGAGGGGTGAGCAGGACGCGGTGCACCGAGACCCTCAGCCTGTCTCTGAGCCTCTCACGGGTGTCAGTGGTGAGCGAGGGCGTGTGTGAGGGGCCCTAAGTCCTCGGCAGATGTATCGCGTGACCGTTACCCTCCCCTAAGCCCGGCTCACGTGGCCACCTCGTCGTGGGGCTGATGCCCGTGAGGGTGAGCACAGGCGTGGTTATGAAAACAGAGGCTGGGGGAGTGAGAGGGAGGCTCCCATTTCAGCATCGCTCCCTCGGTCCCCTTGTCATCGGGGAGATACTGCCAGGCGGGCCCGCGGCCTGGACACGTCCCCCCTGTACAGACGCAGGGACACGGTTTCGGGGTGGCACCCACCCTACCTGAGGGTCTGGCCTCGATGACGTAGCCCGTGGTGGGCGTCCTGCCAGCCCGGCCCTCCGTCCACTGCAGGGTCAGCTCAGAGGTGGACTTGGTGACCGAGACGTCTCGAGGGGAGCCCGGGGACCCTGTGGACAGAGCAGAGCAGGGGGCTCTGGGGACTCCTCGCCCGCAGAGACTCTCCAGGCAGGGCCACCACGCCAGTCTCAGGTTCCTCCTCTGGAGAGTGGGGGTGGCATGCGGGCCGACGCAGGCCTCACAGGTCCCTGAGAGGATCAAGAGAGGAGAGGCGTGGAGGCGCCCCCTGAATCCGATGCCCTGGCCTTGCCTCCATAAGCACTCCGTAAAAGCAGGAAGGCTCACGGTGAGGGGTGAGCAGGACGCGGTGCACCGAGACCCTCAGCCTGTCTCTGAGCCTCTCACGGGTGTCAGTGGTGAGCGAGGGCGTGTGTGAGGGGCCCTAAGTCCTCGGCAGATGTATCGCGTGACCGTTACCCTCCCCTAAGCCCGGCTCACGTGGCCACCTCGTCGTGGGGCTGATGCCCGTGAGGGTGAGCACAGGCGTGGTTATGAAAACAGAGGCTGGGGGAGTGAGAGGGAGGCTCCCATTTCAGCATCGCTCCCTCGGTCCCCTTGTCATCGGGGAGATACTGCCAGGCGGGCCCGCGGCCTGGACACGTCCCCCCTGTACAGACGCAGGGACACGGTTTCGGGGTGGCACCCACCCTACCTGAGGGTCTGGCCTCGATGACGTAGCCCGTGGTGGGCGTCCTGCCAGCCCGGCCCTCCGTCCACTGCAGGGTCAGCTCAGAGGTGGACTTGGTGACCGAGACGTCTCGAGGGGAGCCCGGGGACCCTGTGGACAGAGCAGAGCAGGGGGCTCTGGGGACTCCTCGCCCGCAGAGACTCTCCAGGCAGGGCCACCACGCCAGTCTCAGGTTCCTCCTCTGGAGAGTGGGGGTGGCATGCGGGCCGACGCAGGCCTCACAGGTCCCTGAGAGGATCAAGAGAGGAGAGGCGCGGAGGCGCCCCCTGAATCCGATGCCCTGGCCTTGCCTCCATAAGCACTCCGTAAATAGACTCCAAGGTTGTTTGTGAAGTGGAAACCTTGGCTCAGCCTCATGTGTGAAAACTTCAATATTTTCTTGTGTATCTTGAATTGAATGCGCTTATTTTGTCTAAATAATTTTCCCAGGAAAGAAATACAAACTTGACATGCCTAGGAATTTGCTCGTCTATACTGAATGTGTTCACGTTCAGACGCTCGCGTTAATACGTGCTTTTGAAGACAGGGCCAAGAGACGCCCCTGGGGGCCCTTATTGCCACTGCCGGGGGGCCCTGGGCTGATCCCTGGTCGAGGATCTGAGGTCCCACACGGCATGGGGTGCAGCCAAAAGTTAAAAAAAAAAGACGATGGGACCAAGAGAGACCCGAGCTGAAGCCAGCTCTGAGCGGCCACGACGGCTCACTGGGGTGCAGACAGACCCGCAAGAGGACGGAGGGGGCTGGCTACTCACCCTCGGCCGGCCCGGCCGTGACGTTGGCCTGCAGCTCGGGCCCATAGGCGATGGTCCGCGCCTGCACGCGGAAGAAGTAGGTGACCCCCTTGGTGAGGTCCCGCACCTTCAGCCAGCGCGGCCAGTTCCCCTTCACGTCCACGGTCACCACTTTGCTGACCCCTGTAGCCGCAGGAATGGGGAGAGGGGCAGATTCAGAGGGGCCCTGAGCCCTGCCTGCCTGCCCGGCTCTGATATCAATGGCGGAGGCCTCTCGGTCTGCTAAGGAAGTATTTCTTACAATTAGGAGGCGTTTAAGTGGTTGATAATGGCCAATTTTCAGCTCAGATAAGTGCAATTAGAGTCTAAGCTTGATAAGCGGGTGCTGACAAGGGAAGCAGCATCCTGACAACACGTGGGAGGAGGCGGTCAGGCTCGCTGGTCAGGTCGGGGGCAGAGAACCCCGGCGACCAGCACCGCCGGAGGGCAGGGCCTTGGGGTCTGGAGGGCCCCTTCCCACAAAGTCCTGAGTCACGTTGGAGGCGACCTCGGGCTTCCCGACCCAGTCCTGGAGGAGAGATCGTGGGAGAGGAAGACTCAGGAAGACTTCTGGGGTTAAAGGGGCACCGCTTCCCCCACCCAGTGGGGACCACTCTGTGGTGTAAAGGCCTCGGCCACGACGACAAGCAGAGCTTCGCCCGGGACTTGACGTGAGGACGCAGAACCTGTCACCACGGACAGCGGTGCCTCCACCCAGAGACCGGGACGGCCCGGAGCCCTCGCCCTCGGACACGGGGACAGAGCGCGCGATGCTGTCTGCACGGCGTTTAATTAGAAAACAGAGCTTCAGTATTTTGGGAGGAGGATACATCCTGAAAAATGCATAAATGCAGCCTTTTCCAGGAGGGAAAATAAGGTTCTTTATGACAGGTTTGGAAACAAGGCGTTTCAACAAAAAACCTCCAGAAGCTCTGGGCTGGGGACTTCTCCGAGCCTCCCACCCACCGCGGGCGCTGGGCACCTCGGGGTGGGGCGTCAGGCTGCGGCGGGGTCGGTCAGCAGAGGGCAAGTGGACAAGCTGCGCCCGGTGTCTGCAGTCCAGGCTCCAGGGTCCAGGGTCTGCCCCACTGCCTCCCCCACACAGAGGACCACCGGGCTTCCCGAGACCGTGGCCGCCTGTCTGTGCTCGCTGCGAATGGCTGGTGTTCTCTGCACCTTGAGTCCTGGCGCGGCCTTGACCTCAGAAGAGCCCCAAAAGCGTGTCGCTGCGCAAGATGGGTCCAGCCTCCCAGTCGCCAGAGCAAACCCCTCCCCGCCATGTCCTGTGGGTCCCAGGGTCCCTTTGCGTGGCTTTCTGTGTCCACATCACGCCCTTTACCAAACACTTGCTCAGCTAAGTCACTCTCTCCCCAATTATTTCAGAGCGGCTCTGGCGTTTGCCTATGACCTCAGAAGAGCCCCAAAAGCGTGTCGCTGCGCAAGATGGGTCCAGCCTCCCAGTCGCCAGAGCAAACCCCTCCCCGCCATGTCCTGTGGGTCCCAGGGTCCCTTTGCGTGGCTTTCTGTGTCCACATCACGCCCTTTACCAAACACTTGCTCAGCTAAGTCACTCTCTCCCCAATTATTTCAGAGCGGCTCTGGCGTTTGCCTGGTTGGAGCTTCTCACTGGAGAAGCAGGACCGTTTCTGCCCAGCGAAGCTGCCCCTCAGCTCCATCGCTCCGGACGGGGCTCCTGGCGGGGACAGCCTGCACACACGGAGACCGTCACCAGCTGATGCTGGGGGTCCTGTGGGATGTATAGGTTTTGGCAGAGCAGCCCTCTCCCCCTTTTTTGTTGTTAAAAAAGAAATACCTTCTCCT
>SJYC01034798.1:0-28071 GCA_006408675.1 Madoqua kirkii
CCGACTTTGCGACCCCATGGACTGAAGCGCACCAGGCCTCCCTGTCCTTCACCGTCTCCTGGAGCTTGCTCAAACTCATGTGCACTGAGTCAGCGATGCCATCCAATCATCTCATCCTCTTTCGCCTCCTTCTCCTCCTGCCTTCAATCATTCCCCCATTTAAAATAAATTTTTAGAAAACATAAAAACAGCTCTTCCATGGAATCAGATTCCCAGGATCAGGGCCTGGTGCTCTGAGGGCTGGGGCGACACCCAGGTGGCCCCAGGCTCTCCTGGGGCCTGGGGTCCACAGCACTGGGTCCATGCTGGGTCCCCACTCCCTGGGCTGAAGGCAGCCCACCAGGTCTGGGCCCGGGGTGGGGCACGCAGGGTCAGCCGGGGCGAGGGTGCTGCTTCACAACTGTTTACTGTCTTCACTGCAAACGTGCGTGTGCGCGTGTGTAACGTACATATCGCATCCTCGGTGGTCTTCACGGGGAGCCAGCTGCCACAGAGAGCCGACATAGAGTGAAGACACCCGAGGGTCCCGTGTTTGCAGCCAAGTTTCCGGAAGACACCGGGTCCTCTGAGACACGTGAATGTATCGAAACTGTCCAGAGCCCCCGTCACCACTTCCGTGGTTGTCTGGGGATCCCAGATCCCACAGTGAAGGGGGTCGGGCTTCTCCAGGAGACCCCTACTCAAGAGGCCCACACGCCCATCAGACAGGCCGGCCACCCTAAGTGGGGGGGACACATAATCCAGGAACCGGGGGGCCCTGGGGAGGGACAGGCCGAGGTGTGGGGACTTGTGTGCAAACACTTCCTAAGCCTCCTCCTGCCCTGAAGCGGCTGCCATTCTGGCGTCAACCCGCGCTGGCCAGCGCGAGGGCCCAGCCGAGCCCAGAGTAAGGGCTTTCCGTGCTCGGCCCCACACCTGTCATAGCGGCCCTGCCCCGCCCTAGGCATGGCCTCCCTGCAGCCCCGCCTGGCAGACCCCACCTTCCCGGGCCGTGGGCCGTGGAGGCTGGAAAGGCCCCAGCGTGTGACCAAAGAATCGGGGGTTCACGGAGCGGCCGCAGTCCAGGCAGGCTCCGGGTGGGATCCTGAGAAGCGGGCCCGGGTTGGTGGTGAGCAGGGTGCGTCTGGAAGGTCACAGGTCACCAGGGTGGCACTTGGGCAACGGGCCTTGAGCTCTGCCCCTAGGGATGGGTGTGTGCTGGTTGCCGGGGCAGCTGGGGGAGGCCTGAGGCCTGAGGTCAGCCTTGCTCCTGCAGGAGCAGGGCCAGAGCTGTCAGGGGGCAGGTGGGCCCGGCTCAGGGCAGCTCTGGGGGCAGAGGTGGCCCTGGGGCTCCTCGGGCCAGGCTGAGCACTGCCAGTCACCGGTGCTGTCACGGCCAAGGGCAGTAGCCCCAGCCCTGGACAGGGCACCCGACAGACGAGCGGGAGTCGGGGCCTGGGACGTGCTGGCCAGGAACCCGGGCTCCAGACGGGAGCTGGGCAGTGGCCGCGTGAAAGAGCGCTAAGTCTCTGCCCCTCACTCACGTGGGCGAGCAAAACGCTAGTGTCCGGTAATTCTCGGCCCTTCCTGGCCACTGGACGAGCAAGATCCTGGCGCTGTGACGGTGACCCCAGCCATGCCCAGGCCGCCTGTCCCCAGACTGGGTGGGGCTGAGTCGATGTGGCCCCAGCCTCTTGGCTGCTCCACACGCCGCCTCTCCTGCTATTTACCAAAGTTCATGGATTTTCTGCGCCGTGTGCCCCTCACGCGTCCGTGTCTGGTCTGGGATGCAGCTTGGGACTGGCGCTGCGCACGAGCCCTGGGCTGGAGTGCCTTGGAGGCGTTTCCTTCCTCAGCACTGAATAGCCATGCGTCTCAGAGTCCATGGCGGTTGAGATGCGATGAAATAAAATCTAGGGCTTAACTTTTCTTCTTCACATTAACTCCCTGTTTTAGTTGAATGTGCTTATTTTTAAAGGAAACGTTTATCGCGGCGCTTTAAGTGAAGAGCCAGGATCGTTAGACGTGTGGGTGGTATCTTTCCCTCCTAGACATTAAACAATCCGTAACTTTTACAGTCTGCCTGCGTCTATGACCAGGGGCTCCCCGCCCTCCTCTGCGCCGCGGTCCTGGGCACACAGAGGGGCAGCGAGAAAGGCCCCCTCAGCCCTCGGGGTGTGCTCTGGGCCCAGGGGCTCAGCTTCAGTCTCCGGTCAGGGAACATCCTGCCAGCCCTGAAAAAACCCTCGCTGGATAAACGTTAGACTGAAGGGTGGCCGAGGAGCAGCTGGAGGCAGCGTCTGGGCCCAGTGCCCCCTCTGGCCACGTTGCCCACGTGTTCCGGCTTGTGGTGCCCGGGTGGGACGAGCCCTGGCATCTCAGGAGCGGCAGGTGGTGAAGTCCCGGGTCGGTGCCCCAGGAGGGCGGCTGCACGGAACGTACCCCGGGCTCGGCCGGTTCACCCGCCGCTTCCTATGTCAACGGCGGGCGCCAGGCCCTGAGAGGCTTACCTTGGACGGGCGCGAGGGGCTCGTACACCACTCGGTAGCCCTGCAGGACGCCGTTGGCCGCCGCGGGCTCGCCCCACGAGACGTTCAGAGTGGTGGAGGTTATTTCCGAGAACGCCAAGAAGCTGGGGGTCCCGGGAGCTGGAGGAACAGGACAGGACATTCACTGAAGCTCCTTTTATAGCGAAAGATCATCTACGTGTGTGTCCATGCCTCCGCCCGGAGCAGGGATGTGTATTAGGTGTTATTTTTGACTTGGCACAGGCTCAATGCCACGTGGGGTATAAAGGAGATTTACTGAGCACCCCCAACCTCCCAGGATCAATCGGAAACTCAAACCCTCGCGAGGGGAGCAGAGGAAATGAAGGTGATTAAGTACAAAGGAGGCTGTGAAGCACGGTGACAAAGGTGTAAAGACAAACAATAGAGACAGGAAGCGCCCCGCAGACAGCACAGCAGCTCCAGGCCTGTGCCTCGGGGGCCAGGCTGGGGAGGGTGGTGGCTGAAGGTCCTGCCCTCCTCTCCTCTCCTCTCCATCTGTGGGGCCGTCCTTGTCTGGGATCCCTCGGTGCCCAGCCATCTCACGGTCCCCCTTGGTCTGGAGATGGGGGGGCTCGCAGGCCACCCTGAGCGGGGAGACGCTTTTTCCCGGCAGATACAGAGGCCGGCCGGGGGTCAGGGAGCAGGCCGACCCACCCAAGGGCCCCATGCACCTGGACTGGAGCCCTGAGCTTCCCCCACTGCACGGGGACTGACGTGCCCCCAGCCTGGTTCCCCTCGGAGATGAGAAATGCCCACTAAACCCACCCCTCCTGCCCTGCTTCCACCTTCCCCTATCCCTGGGGGTCCTGTGGCCCCACGATCGGCTGGGCCCACCATGCCCGAGGGTCCCTGTCTCCCACTCTCAGCCACACAGCTCTGCCCCTTCCCGCTGAGTCCGTGATGCCCCCTTCCTGGCTTTGCAGGGACTGCTGGACAGGCCCTGAGGGCGCGGCCCCTACAATCCAGCTGTGGTCATCTTGTGCAGGGCAAAGCGCTCAGGGGAGCCCGGGCATGCTCTGGGACCCGCCTGAGAGCATGTGCCTGAGAGATGGCAGGTCAGCTGCTTCCGGAGGGCTCTGTAGCTGAGGCCCCAGGGGTCCCACACTGCAGCCCAGGCTCAGCAGGTCAACAGACAAGGGGATCCCCGCTCTGGGAGCTGGACCCGAGAGAAGCCCCCAGGGGCTGCGAGGGACAAGGCCTCGTGCAGCTGGAAGCCAGTCCCCCACTGCCCTGCGCGCTCACAGCAAGCAGCTCCACACAGCGGGCCCAGGCCGGGGCCGGAGACACCATGTGGGTCAGACCCAGAAATCTCTGGGTACACGGGGCTGGGTTTCAGGACCAGCAGAGCGAGGAGCTGGGGAGGGGGGGGGGGGGGGGGCAAACGGGGGGGGGGGGGCGGGCCCCGGCGGTCGGCGGGGGGCAGCAGCAGGGCAGGGCGTGACCCGGGCAGTTGGCGGGAGGCTCGCGTGCTCCTACCTGCCTGGTGGGTGCAGCCTGGCCGAGGCTCGCTCCGGGGCCCGTCGCCCGCGGCGTTGAAGGCCGAGATGCTGACCAGGTACTTGGTGTGGCTGGTGAGGTTCTTCAGTTTGGCCGTGGTCTCGGGCAGGAACAGCACCCGCATTTTCTCCGTGTCGTTCTGGATCTCCGCCTCCCAGTAGTAGATCTAGAGGGAGGAGCGGAGGTGGGAGGAGCGGAGGCTGGAGGCCCGGCGGCTCGGAGGGGTGGTGCCCCGTCTCAGCCTGTCCAGGCGGCCACCGAGCTGAGCGGGGGGATTCCCAGTGCTCCTGGGGGTGAGCGCGCCTCTGCAGAGGCCAGGCCAGGAGGACAGGGCCTGAGGACAGAGGTGACTGCCAGGAAGGTGCCTTAGGACCAGGTTCCTGGACATAAGGGAGACCGGCCCAGCTCCTGCTCCAGCCTGTGGACAGCACCAGCCCCCAACCTCACTCAAGGCTCCCTCATTTTAACCCCACGTCCATCAAAGCTTTCGATTGACATGACCCAATACTGTGGACATTAAAACAGCCTCAGATGACGGGCAGAAGGGCCAGGCTGGGCTCAGCACGGCTGGGTGGCCCGTGTTTCTCCTGGTTCTGTTTCCTTGTGTCTGGTTTTTATGCGCTTGTGGGTGAACGTGATGCCCATACACAGAGGTTTGTAAGGTCATCTGAACTGTTTCCCTTGACAGCTGGCGGAGAACCACCCCAAGCTAGTACCAGCCAGGCTGCCCAGAGACAGCCCTGACCCGCGGATCTGCCTTGGCTCTGTGGGTGTAACCTGGGCCAGGCGGTCAGAGCCGTTGGCCCATGTGCAGAGCAGCCGAGGCCGCGCAGGCCGGGGGCCGGCTGTCCGGCGTCCCCACGTCTGGCCAGGCCGGAGCGGCCCTGGCGGGTTAGCTATACTCATTCCCTCCTGCAAGACACACTCCAGCTTCTGCGCTCTGAATTGGCCAGTGAGGCGCTCTGCTCGAAGAGGCCGTACTAACCTGGACACTGAGATCAATACCCACGTCAGTGTCTGTTTAGGGCACTATTATTGGGAAATTGTTAATAGGGAACACGCTTTGGACACACACACATAGCACCTTGCCTCCAGGCCTAGGGGACTTGCTGTCGCCTCATCCATCATTGTTAACGGCCCTTCCACCGAGGAAGGCCTTTCTTTTCACAAAACAGCTACAGAAATCCTTCTTGGAAGGACATTTAATCAGTCCAATAGTCATCATCAGGGCAGGTGAGCCATGGAGTCTGAGGGCTGATCAGCTTGGGGCTCAACAGAGCAGACAAGGAGACTCGCCTGGGGGGATGATGGGGTGTGCAAGGGCCGGCCCTGGGCTGTTTACCTCAGGAGGGTTCTGGCTGACCTCATGGGGTCCCAGCCCCATCTGCAGGGGTGACCTTGGAGGTGGAGCCCTGGGAGGGGCTCCCTGCCCCCCACCAACTTGTGTGACTGTTCATGCCCGATGCTGTTATGGGAACGGCCTGGTGCCTTCCTTCCATCCCACTTCTGGAATATTCAGTTAATGTGGGCTCAGAACAGGTCACTGTTGGGGTTCTCAAACTGAGGTCCCCAGGAACCAGGCACCCTGGGGAGCTTGTCACACATGCACACTTTCGGGCCCCGTCCCGGACCGACTGAGCCAGGACTTGGGAAGCGTCCAGCAGTGAGACCGGACGGAGCTGGGGGCAAGGCCCGGTCTCCCCAGGCACCCCCTGCACCGTCAGCAAAGGTGGTGGAGGCTCCCCAAGGGGGTGCAGGGCGGGGCGGAGGGGCGGCCTGGGAGGGAGGGGTTGCTGGCCACACAGTGAGCCTCCCCCACCCGCAGGCCCGGGGGGTGGTGGGCTGAGCCGGTCCAGCCCCTGGCGATGACCTCGGCTCTGAGGGTGAGGCCGCCATGTGCTGGCTCAGCACGCAGAGGGTGGCGAGAGCCAGGGGCCGCCGTGAGCTGAGGGGCCGCCGTGAGCTGGGGGCCCAGCTGCCGGCCCCCGTCCCCAGGTGGCCGCGAGGGAAGACCGCACCACGCGAGGGGCTTGCCTTGTAGCCCTGGATGTTCCCGTTCTGGCTCTCGGGCGGCGGCGGCTCCCACGCGACCTCCAGCTGGCTGGCCGTGAGCGGGTTCACCTGCACGTGCTGCGGGGCCTGGGCGGGGGCTGCGGGGCGGAGAGTGGAGGGTCAGCCGAGAAGCCCGCCCACCCGCGCGGAGGCCGTACTAACCTGGACACTGAGATCAATACCCACGTCAGTGTCTGTTTAGGGCACTATTATTGGGAAATTGTTAATAGGGAACACGCTTTGGACACACACACATAGCACCTTGCCTCCAGGCCTAGGGGACTTGCTGTCGCCTCATCCATCATTGTTAACGGCCCTTCCACCGAGGAAGGCCTTTCTTTTCACAAAACAGCTACAGAAATCCTTCTTGGAAGGACATTTAATCAGTCCAATAGTCATCATCAGGGCAGGTGAGCCCATGGAGTCTGAGGGCTGATCAGCTTGGGGCTCAACAGAGCAGACAAGGAGACTCGCCTGGGGGGATGATGGGGTGTGCAAGGGCCGGCCCTGGGCTGTTTACCTCAGGAGGGTTCTGGCTGACCTCATGGGGTCCCAGCCCCATCTGCAGGGGTGACCTTGGAGGTGGAGCCCTGGGAGGGGCTCCCTGCCCCCCACCAACTTGTGTGACTGTTCATGCCCGATGCTGTTATGGGAACGGCCTGGTGCCTTCCTTCCATCCCACTTCTGGAATATTCAGTTAATGTGGGCTCAGAACAGGTCACTGTTGGGGTTCTCAAACTGAGGTCCCCAGGAACCAGGCACCCTGGGGAGCTTGTCACACATGCACACTTTCGGGCCCCGTCCCGGACCGACTGAGCCAGGACTTGGGAAGCGTCCAGCAGTGAGACCGGACGGAGCTGGGGGCAAGGCCCGGTCTCCCCAGGCCCCCCCTGCACCGTCAGCAAAGGTGGTGGAGGCTCCCCAAGGGGGTGCAGGGCGGGGCGGAGGGGCGGCCTGGGAGGGAGGGGTTGCTGGCCACACAGTGAGCCTCCCCCACCCGCAGGCCCGGGGGGTGGTGGGCTGAGCCGGTCCAGCCCCTGGCGATGACCTCGGCTCTGAGGGTGAGGCCGCCATGTGCTGGCTCAGCACGCAGAGGGTGGCGAGAGCCAGGGGCCGCCGTGAGCTGAGGGGCCGCCGTGAGCTGGGGGCCCAGCTGCCGGCCCCCGTCCCCAGGTGGCCGCGAGGGAAGACCGCACCACGCGAGGGGCTTGCCTTGTAGCCCTGGATGTTCCCGTTCTGGCTCTCGGGCGGCGGCGGCTCCCACGCGACCTCCAGCTGGCTGGCCGTGAGCGGGTTCACCTGCACGTGCTGCGGGGCCTGGGCGGGGGCTGCGGGGCGGAGAGTGGAGGGTCAGCCGAGAAGCCCGCCCACCCGCGCGGGCTCCCAGGCCCCGTCCCTGCCAGGACGACCACGGACCTGTCTCAGAACCACGGTTCTGAGTGCATACAGTGAAATCTGGAGAACCCCAAAGAAAAGCACTTATACCGAGACACAGGGGGCTTGTGAGAACAAAGGTGAGACAGTAACCCACGTGCGTGTGACTGAGCTGTGAGGTTGCCTGGGACAAGCAGGGACGGTCAGCAACCTCCAGCCTCGCTGCGTCGGGCTGGGGAGGCCCTGTGGCTGGGAGACCCGGGCCCCCGGCCCCTGTTTCGCTGGCTGCCACATTCGTTACCGGGCCGCTGCAGCTGTTCAGGCGTTACGTCCTGCCTGACTCTCCGACCCCAAGGCCTGCAGCACGCCAGCCTTCCCAGCCCTTCACTGTCTCCCAGAGTTTTCTCAGATGCACGTCCATTGAGTCGGTGACGCTCCCCAACCTCTGTCGCCCCCTTCTCCTCCCGCCCTCCATCTTCCCCAGCATCAGGGTCTTTTCCAGGAACCACACTGAGGGAAACGCTGAATTCCACGTGGGGCTCGGGGAAAACAAAGGCCATCTGTAGGAACGGCCTGGCAGTCCAGGGCTTAGGACTCTGCCTCCACTGCCGGAGGCCCAGGTTCGATCCCTGGTGGGGGAGCTAAGATCTTGCACACCACAGTGCAGCCAGAAAGGAAAAACAAAGGCGTGTGTGATCCTGTCAGGGGTTCAGGACGCTGGGGTACGCAGCCCTGCTCCCAGGGGAGCTGATGTCCGCGGACCCGCGGCCGCCCCTCGTCGGGACGGAACACAGAGGCCACCACCGCGTATACCCTGGGGAGGACCCACCCCTCTGGTCCTCCTCCCACCCTGAGGGCTCCCCCCGCCCCACCGTGCTGGGCTGGAGTCAGCAGGTGCAGGTGAAAGGTGAAAGGGCACTGGCAGGGCCCTGTGGCCGTGGGTGGCCTTACCAGTAGCCTCAGGGCAGCTGGGAACAACGCAGGCAGCCCACGTGTGCGTCTGGGGACGTTTCTCCCTGCCCGGCACCCCGCCAGCCACTCCCTTCTCCCCCTGGGTACCCCACCCCCTCCCCGCAAACGCCACGGGCTGGACACCAGAGCTGTTGTGGGGGGGGGCCTGGCTGCGGGAGGGGCAGGATGCCTGCCCAGCGCCCTCACCCGCTGTGGTCCTGCCCGTGGCCCAGGCGCTGCCTTTGGGCTCAAGTCTGTTTACGGCCACATGTGGAAGGAACCAAGCGACGGTCACCATCGGGGGAGACGGCCAGGCGCTGGGTCCCTCTGGATGGGCCTCCGTGGAGAGGACGACCTTCGCGAGTCGCCCCTTCCCCGCCGCCCCCCAGCGCAGGATGAAACAGTAATTAACACGCACTCAGCCTGACACCACCTATCCATTCTGCTCTAACTGTGCGGCTCGTGTTGCCGCGGCCCACCCCGCCGCTAATGGAAATGTTAATAACCCTCACCAGGTTGTTGTGACAGATGCTCGGCCTCATTATCAGAAATTCTTATTTACCGCTCCATTAAACAACAGAATCACACAGAAAAACAATTCAATCAAAACTAACTGGAGGAATTTTAACAGCCGCATTAATAATCCAAAACATAAATAAAGTTAATGTCTTTTGCATGTTTGCCGTCGGCGACTCTGTCGCGAAATGACTGTGGCGCCATTAGATGGGAAAGGCAGAGAGGGACGCCGCCGCCACCCCGGTGGGGCCAGGGCCGCGCGTGAGAGTCCGCGGCCCCGGTGTCCTCCTTGAAGACGCGGCAGAGCCAGGGCCCACGGCGGCGCACAGCTCCCCCCGCCCGGCCCGGTTCCATCCCGGGCAGCAGGCCCACCTGTGCTGTTGTCCCCGGGCGGGGCTCCCACGGCCCCCAGCCCGTCCTGGGGCGCAGCGCCTCCCTGCCCGTAACAAGGACCTCCCTGATGAGGACACAAGCAGCGGAGAGAGAAACTGACGTAAACACAGAGCAAAGCGCGCTGTCTTCTAGACTCGTGTTTTCGGCTCCTGAGAGCCTCTAGGCCTCCTCCCCGACTTGCAGGAAGACCCCCGTTTACACCCCACAAGGGATCCTCGTTCATCATGGAGGGTTCGGCTTGGAAGCTGGTGGGGCCTGACAGCCATGATCTCTCTGTTCCCCCACTTAGCTGTCTGTGGAGGATGGTGCCTGTGAGCATTGGCTCAGACTGCTGTGTTAAAGGGCATGGAATCAGTTTTCAGAAGCCCGCTGGGCCGGCAGTCTGGTGTTAGCTGATACGCGGACGCCGCGGACGGTGCTGGAGGCAGGGGCTGGGCTGGGGCGTGGGGCAGAGGTTCTCCTGGGCACCTCAGCTGGCAGACGATGCTGCCCCACGGCCATCACCCACTGGCCTACAGGGAGGGCCGGCCACGGTGGCAACAGAGATGCTTCTGGACTTTGGCAGGCTCCCTGTACCCAACAGTGGTGACGGAACACCAGAGATTTCTGGACTCTCGGCTTAGTGCTCAGGAAGCCCTGGAAAGCTGGGAGCTGCAGGCTGGACTGGGCAGGCGGGTCCCAAGAAGCAGTGAGACCGGCACTTTGTCCAGCTCCAGTGGCCCCTGGACGGGCTTGCTGGCCTCCAGTGACCATGTGGCATCAAGGGAAGACAGCGGCTGCCCCTGGCTTTGTGTGGACGTGCTGGTGAAGGGCGTGCTGGCTCCTGGGCCCCGACTCTCGGACTCTTGACTGCAGGTCCCGCAGACCCTGGGCGGCCCCGGGCTCACTGGGCCCCCGCACCAGAGCCTTTCAGAACCTCTGCTGCAGGGCGGTGGCTGGCAGGCCCCCTGTGCTCGCAGCATGGAAAGGACAGGAAGCAGCATCTGCAAAAGCGTCTGGCAAACGGCCAGGGCTGGGGCCAGGGGGCCTGCCCAACGCTCGGGCAGGACTGCTCACCATCCAGCCCCTCGTCCCTCGCCCTGCCCCACCGTGGGGTGGCGCCCACCCTGTGGACAGTCCCCCGGAGGGAGCTACATGTCTCCCCCTGGACACCAGTCTGGCCAATGACCCGTGGGGCATTTCCCAGCAGGAACGTCCAGTGCATTCCGTGGGTTACAGTCCATCGGGTTGCCCAGAGTTGGACATGACTGAGTGACTCAGCACACAGGCTACAGAGACGGGAAAACTAAGGCCCAAAGGGACCCAGCGACCCAGCAGAGGTCATACACTCAGCAGGCACGTGGACTTCGCTTCATGTGAACCCAGGCAGCCTGGCTCTGCGCCTCTCTCCTTCTCCCCCTCATGGTGAGGTTCTGGGGGCCTGGGGAGGAGGAGAGACTTCTCCGTTACGTGAGTTAACGGCAGGTTCCTTCAGCTCAAGCCTCTTTGGGTTCCTCTCTCTTGCAAGCTGTATTCCTTACTAGTGCACTATTTTTACCAACTTGTAATGCCTGGACTCAGAAATCAATCTCAGTGAGAGATCTCCTAAAGGTTACCCTTTCTCTCTGAGGTTAGAAGGATTTAAAAGCGACATATTCAGGCTAGAGGGGACCCAAAGCTCATCACGTCTCAGCCTCTCGCTGTCCTGCGGCATGAGACCAAGCAAGAGCCTGTCAGGGCCTCAGCTGCTCAGCACTGACTGACCGGCCCTGGTCCAGCGTGTCCTGGACATTTATCCTGCAGGCAGGGTGGGCGAGCTGGGGGCAGGGTCGGGGTGAGGACCCCCGTCGCCTCACTCCCAGCCTGCAGCTTTTCCCTCTGCACCGTGGTCCTCAGGGCCGGAGCTCGGAGAGGTGGAGTGACGGGCCCAGCATCACAGGGCCGGGGACCGGCGGAGGCGCCCCTCAGACCTGCAGGTCTGACTCAGGACACATGCTGTTTTCGGGCAGTTTTCACACAAGTCTGAGCGTTTCCTGCCGAATGATGAAGCATCCAGCTGAGTGAATGGAAACTGCGCCCATTGAGCTTTATTTTCTGCGGGCCTGAGAGCAGCTCGAAGTCAGGAGGAACGCGTTACAAGGGACCCTGGGCTGCGAGAGGCAGCGACTGGACGGCCAAGGGTGCGTGGCAGCCGTGCTGAAAGCATGGCATCCTCCTTCCAGAATGTTCTCTCCAGTGTAAACACGGGCGGCCGAGCAACGCTCCGGGGCCAAACATCTGCCCGACCTGGGGGGACAGCTTGAGGGGGGAGCCTGGTCTCTTTCTGGGTTCTGCCTCTGCGTCCCCGACTGGAGGCTGTTGGAGGCCGCCCACCCACAGAAGCAGCCAACAGACGCCCTCCTGGCACGTGGGAGAAACACGCGGCCCACCCGGGTTCACAGCAGCTGCACCGCAGCACCCAAGACGGGAGACAGCCCAGGCGTCCACCGAGGGGCTGACCGCGAACGCGGAGGAGAGCCCTCCCCCGCGAGGAGGAGTCGAGCCTGCCACCTGCTGCCGCCCGGGTGACCGGGAAACACTCGGGAGACGGAAGCCTGGTAAAGCGGACAAACGTGGCCTGGCTCACGTCCGAGGAGCACCCGGAGCAGCGAGCCCACAGACGGGGCTGACGGCGGCTGGCGGAGGAGCCTGCCCCCGGCTGAGGGGCATCTGTCTGGGCAGGAGCCGGGGCCGGGGGAGGGGGGCGGCGGCCACTCGGCTGGTGAACAGGCTCCCTGCCCCTGGGCCGGACGCTTACCAGGACGGCGCGTGTCGTGCCAACTGTACTTTACCATAAAATGAACAACAAACAACCACAGGCCCAGGACACGAGCCTGGAGGCAGGCAGACGCCCACGGCCGTCTCGCTGGCTGCTACGGCCCGGATCTCCCGGGTCTGCCGCCGGGGTTCCAGTCCTGTTCTCCACACGCCTGCACGGGTCCTGGGATGCAGGCCCTGTCCGCAGCACCTGGGCCCCGCCGCTGGTCCTCTTGCTGGGCTGCAGGCTGATGGGCGGGTGGGTCAGCTCTGTGGGTCTCGGCCAGCTGGCTGTGTGCACCCTGAGGCCGGTGGCACAGCTGGCACGGCTGCCCACATGACGCCCTGCCAGGCTCCAGAGCCCTGCTCTCGCGGATGGCATCCACCTCGCCCTGTCTCTTATACACATCTCTGCTCAGCCAGAACCAAACACAACTCCAAGGAGGGTTAACGGGAAGCAGGAAACTGGTCACAAAAACCATTTTCCAAAAAACCAATTCTGTGCTCTCCAGGCTGCAGGAGCGGGGGCTGGAGGCTGCGGGAAAGCCCCACACGGCGAGTCTAAGCCCTGGGCTCGGACGGCGGGATGTGGGCAGTCTGTCCAGTCCCCAAGCACAGCTTCGCTATTTGTAAAATTGGAGAAAATGTGGGACGTGAAGGGTCTTGCAGCTGAAATGGAACGGGCGGTGTGAGAGCGGAGCACGGCTCGCACGGAGCGAGTGCGGTGTCCCAGGCGGGTCCCCGAGGTGACCTCGCCTGCGGCGGGTGGGGCACCGCTCCTGTGTGGGCTCCGTCGCCGTGGAGATGGAGGGCTGCTGACGCCTTTAGGTGTCCGTCTCCCCCGGGGGTGCCTGTGTGAGCTGAGAGCCACCCAGAGGTGTCACCACGGACCCGCGGTGCCCTCCAGGGACCTGCTGCTGGCGCTCACACCTTCATGCCATCCTTCTGACAAGCAGGGTCCTGGGGGTGCTTCTCCCTCTGGGGTCTGCCCCCCTCGGGGGGCTCCTCGGGGAGAGGTGCTTCCTCCCTGTGGGAGAAAGCGCTCTTTCTGCTGCCTGGAGCCACTGGGCCAGCTTGACCAAGAGCCTGCCTGAGTCAGGAGTGAGCTGAGAGGAGGAGGAACCAAGAGGCGGCACAGGGACGCCCGGGAGCGTGCTGGATCCAGCCATGCCTGAAGCCACACCCAGGCTCTTTGACTTCTCCGTTACGTGAGTTAACGGCAGGTTCCTTCAGCTCAAGCCTCTTTGGGTTCCTCTCTCTTGCAAGCTGTATTCCTTACTAGTGCACTATTTTTACCAACTTGTAATGCCTGGACTCAGAAATCAATCTCAGTGAGAGATCTCCTAAAGGTTACCCTTTCTCTCTGAGGTTAGAAGGATTTAAAAGCGACATATTCAGGCTAGAGGGGCCCAAAGCTCATCACGTCTCAGCCTCTCGCTGTCCTGCGGCATGAGACCAAGCAAGAGCCTGTCAGGGCCTCAGCTGCTCAGCACTGACTGACCGGCCCTGGTCCAGCGTGTCCTGGACATTTATCCTGCAGGCAGGGTGGGCGAGCTGGGGGCAGGGTCGGGGTGAGGACCCCCGTCGCCTCACTCCCAGCCTGCAGCTTTTCCCTCTGCACCGTGGTCCTCAGGGCCGGAGCTCGGAGAGGTGGAGTGACGGGCCCAGCATCACAGGGCCGGGGACCGGCGGAGGCGCCCCTCAGACCTGCAGGTCTGACTCAGGACACATGCTGTTTTCGGGCAGTTTTCACACAAGTCTGAGCGTTTCCTGCCGAATGATGAAGCATCCAGCTGAGTGAATGGAAACTGCGCCCATTGAGCTTTATTTTCTGCGGGCCTGAGAGCAGCTCGAAGTCAGGAGGAACGCGTTACAAGGGACCCTGGGCTGCGAGAGGCAGCGACTGGACGGCCAAGGGTGCGTGGCAGCCGTGCTGAAAGCATGGCATCCTCCTTCCAGAATGTTCTCTCCAGTGTAAACACGGGCGGCCGAGCAACGCTCCGGGGCCAAACATCTGCCCGACCTGGGGGGACAGCTTGAGGGGGGAGCCTGGTCTCTTTCTGGGTTCTGCCTCTGCGTCCCCGACTGGAGGCTGTTGGAGGCCGCCCACCCACAGAAGCAGCCAACAGACGCCCTCCTGGCACGTGGGAGAAACACGCGGCCCACCCGGGTTCACAGCAGCTGCACCGCAGCACCCAAGACGGGAGACAGCCCAGGCGTCCACCGAGGGGCTGACCGCGAACGCGGAGGAGAGCCCTCCCCCGCGAGGAGGAGCCGAGCCTGCCACCTGCTGCCGCCCGGGTGACCGGGAAACACTCGGGAGACGGAAGCCTGGTAAAGCGGACAAACGTGGCCTGGCTCACGTCCGAGGAGCACCCGGAGCAGCGAGCCCACAGACGGGGCTGACGGCGGCTGGCGGAGGAGCCTGCCCCGGCTGAGGGGCATCTGTCTGGGCAGGAGCCGGGGCCGGGGGAGGGGGGCGGCGGCCACTCGGCTGGTGAACAGGCTCCCTGCCCCTGGGCCGGACGCTTACCAGGACGGCGCGTGTCGTGCCAACTGTACTTTACCATAAAATGAACAACAAACAACCACAGGCCCAGGACACGAGCCTGGAGGCAGGCAGACGCCCACGGCCGTCTCGCTGGCTGCTACGGCCCGGATCTCCCGGGTCTGCCGCCTGGGTTCCAGCCCTGTTCTCCACACGCCTGCACGGGTCCTGGGATGCAGGCCCTGTCCGCAGCACCTGGGCCCCGCCGCTGGTCCTCTTGCTGGGCTGCAGGCTGATGGGCGGGTGGGTCAGCTCTGTGGGTCTCGGCCAGCTGGCTGTGTGCACCCTGAGGCCGGTGGCACAGCTGGCACGGCTGCCCACATGACGCCCTGCCAGGCTCCAGAGCCCTGCTCTCGCGGATGGCATCCACCTCGCCTGTGTGGGCTCTTCTGTGGCCCTCCTCGAGCGCCTGACCCCCCAGTGACCTCTACCCTTTCCGCCGACAGACTCCCGTGCAGGCTGGGGTGGCCCCCGCTGTCTCCTGTGGGCTCACCTGGTTTATCCCTGTCTACGTGAAAACATCATGTGATTCTTCCAGAAAAACCCTGCTAAGCCAGAGACCCTCAGCACTGGCTCGTTTCCAACAATAACCTCTCAGAGCTGCACAGTCGCCTGACGCGTCCTGTGGCTGGCCCAGATAAGTCAACTTGCGTCCCCTGAGAGCCTGGCTCCCCGTCCCCAGGGGCAATCCAACCCCGTCCACCCTCCTGACTCTGCACCCGCAGATTTGAGCAGAACCCTCGGCCATGTGCCAAGATCAGGGGAGACGGCCATCCGTGGGGCAGTGTGTGTGTGTGTGTGTGTGTGTGTGTGTGTGTGTGCACCTATAGGCAGGGGGGGTTCTGTGGGGAAAGGGCTGGCCATGGGCAGTGTGTGTGTGTGTGTGTGTGTGTGTGCGCATGCCCGCAGGCAGCGGGGGATTTCTGTGGGGAGAGGGCGGGTAACTCCCTCCTTCCAGGGCAGTGGGGTCGGGGTGGAGGCAACACTCTGATCTCAGTGTGGGATACGACATCTCCCTGTGTGTCAGCCCCACAGAAGGGATGGTTCCTGAAGCAAGCCCAGGGGCCAAGGCATGTCTGGAACGGGGACTACCGTGGATCTGTGTAGCTTTCGGAGATGGGGGAGCGGCTGTTTCGGGCGGTCAGGCTGACTCGGGGCCGGGGCCAGCGCTCAGAGACGGTGGGTGACAAACGTCGCCCTCCCTGCACCCAGGGTTCCGCACTCTTGGACCCCCACGGGGAAGACAGCGTGGCGCCCCTACAGCATGTCCTGATAAATCTGATACCTCCAGACCTTAAACAGCCCTGAGTCTCAAAAGCAAGACTTGATCACTCCCGGGGCCACCAGGACACCCAGCCCTTGGCCGAGGACTCTTCCCAGCATGACCAGAAGCCTCCTGAACCCCCATAACCTGACCTTCGATGAGGGGCCCCTGAGCTCCAGGTGGGACTCACCAGCCTCGCCGACGAAGACCTCCACGGGCGCGCTGGCCGGGCCCTCGCCGACGACGTTGTAGGCCGTCAGGACCACCTCATAGCGTCGGTATTTCTTCAGATCTGCAAGGGCGAGGGGGCAGGGTCAGCAGGATGGAGGCCTGCCCTTTCCTAGAAAGCTCCCTCTGTGACCAGTGCGCCCTGGGGGGTCGACAGAGCCCTTTCTTGCAGAGAGAAGCCTGTGAGGGGCCGGCCACCCTCCATCTGGCAGCGCCCCTGCCCGGCCGTGACTCTGGCGAGGCAGTCACGGCCGTCCCGCCTTTGGAGCCAGGTGGCAACAAGCTCCTCGTCTAAGGGAGCGAGTCTAGGACACAGAGCCCGACCTGGGCCTGCCTTCTGGCCCGGAACCTCTCCTGGAGAGGAGGAGCAGACAGAGCAAGAGCCTGGCACCGCTCGCCACCGGGCCGACCCTTGACCCCTGCTGTGACGTGGTGGCGGGAGGGCCTGGGGTCGCATCCGCTGACCTCCGCAGAGCGGGGCCCTCTCTGGGAGGTGTGGCTTGCAGGGACCATGTGCTCAGGTGGTCAGACACATACATGGGGCCTCTGGACAGTCATGTGACTGGGAGAACCTTCCAGAAAATTCTGGCTTAAAAAATCAGCAGTTTCTGCCACATCGAGTAGTGCAGAGCTCATGTGTGGCTGCCTGGCCTGCATGATGGACTTGGCGTCTCATGCCCTTTTCTCCCCAGGACGTGGCCATTCAGACCTCACCGGCCTTGGTTTGCCAACATAGACACATTTGACGGTCCAGATCCTGCCCCCGCGGTCAGGCTCCGCTGCTGAGAGACCACCCGCCTGGCTTCGCCTCAACTTGAGGCCTCGTGTGGTTGCCAGGAATCCACAGAGACGCAGCAGAGTGGACGCCGGGCTGCGGCCAGGTGCCCCTTCCACACTTCCTAACCCGAGGCTGAGAGGCCTGGGGAGGGAGCCCTCCGCACTGGGGCCGGCCTGCACTTGACTCTTCACTCGACCCCTTGGAGAGGCCACCTCTGGGATACGCCCGGCCCAGGAGGGACTCGGTGGACAGACAAGGAGGCAGCGAGGCGGGGAGAGGGCGGGCGAGGCGGGGAGGGGGCGGGCGAGCCGGCCCACGATGGATGATGCGGAGCTTCCGGGGAGGGCACAGCTCCACGAACCCGGCTGCTGGGCTGGTCGGCTGCCCCGGGTGCTGGCTGGGGCGACGTGGGATGAGCTGCCAGAGCGCTGGCCACCGCAGGGCCTGGCAGGGCCGGCTCTTCTCCCCTCCGATACCCACTTTCTGATCCAGCGACCTCTCTGCACCGGATTGAACTGCAGCTCGGCCCCTGGTTCTTCACTCGGTCACTGAAACCCACCCCGGCCGGAATCCAAGGGGCGATTTGATGAGAAGGAGGAGAGGCCGATGGACAAGCACTGGACATGCGTGTGGTGGCTGCCCCGCACCCCGAGAGGAGGGAGGAACCGGCGCTGCAGTGGGGAGGGCATGAGGCCTGACGCCAGCAGACACAGGGGCCCGCTGGGCGGTTCCCCTGCTGCCAGGCCCCTGGGGGGGTCGGGGTCACAGAGACAGGAAGCTGGGGTGGGCGCCCGGGGGGGTGGCGTCAGTGTTTAAAGGGGCAGAGTCTCGGGTGGGGGGTGAGAGGGTTCTGGAGGCAGGCGTTGGGGATGGGTGCACGACAGCGTGTGCACGTACCAGGGGTGGAGATGGTAAACCCACAGCTAAGCCGGCAGGGTTAGAGACGAGAGCTGCCCTCTGACCTCCTGTCCCAAACTCTGAGAACAGCTGTCGGGAACCCCTGCCCAGCCTGTGTTTCTAGAAACTCCCTTTTGGTGGTTCTGGCCCATCCCACGTTTTAGTGGGACAGGGCTGGGGGGCTCCAAGACTGAGAGCCAAGGACCCGAGCTGGTCTTCACTCAGTCCGCCGAGAGCCGAGGGGCACTGCCCAGCTGCGCCAGCTGAGCACGGAGTCACTCACGTGTTAGCTCGTAGGTCGTCTCGGTGGAGCTGCTGTTGACGGTCTTGAAGCTGCTCTGGGCTGTGAGGGGCGAGCAGACAGGCCGTCAGCGCGGGGACAGCGGAGCCGGGACGGGCCACAGACGCGGAGGGAGGCCTGGCCGGGGAGCTGCTCTGCCTCCTGAGCGGCCACCACACCCCATCTGCTCACCGGGACCCCCGCGGAGCCTCCTGAACCAGCCAGGCCCCTGCCCACGAAGGGGGGGTCTCCTCTCTTGATTAAACGGGTCGAATTGGCATCTGGCAGAGCATAGCGCAAAGCAGCATTGGGGGCCACAGCACTGGCTGGTCCTGGGGCAGCCGCGTCCGGTTACGTGCTCAGGTGAGCGCCCCAGGCTGGCAGGGGTGACCCGTCGACAGTGAGCAGGTGCCCAGACCCCCGTACCCTCTTATTCCGGGGTCTAGCCCAGGGGGACGGTCACGGTTAGCTGGGCTTTGGCAAGGGGCACTGGGGAGACGCTGCGAGTGAGGGTCTCAGCAGAGCCAGGTCCTCCCCCAGTGGGGTCGGGGCCGGGGTGCAGCCCCTCGCTGACCGCAGAGCGGCTCCGGGGCCAAGCACGGTGTGTGTGACCCGCACAGAGAGGCCCAGGCAGAGCCGGACGCGGTGCCCTGGCCGCCCTGCCCCCGCCCCCACCACGTGGGTGCCGGGGGCCCACGTGTCTTCTCTGATGGTGCTGGGGGGCATCTCTCAGCCTCCCCAGGCCTGGCTCCATGGGCCCCAGCACCGCAGGCCTGCTCCGTTTGGGGTGAGCCGCTGTCCCAGGAGGCCCGGCTACTCCACCCCCAGGGCGCACAGGCCCCCGCGGGTCAGCCCCGCCCTGGCCAGAGACCCCTGCTTCCCCTCACTGAGCTGTGCCGGGCCCTGCATCACCCTCTTCCAATCATGTCCTCCGTGACATCCTTTTACCCCGACAGCTCCCTCAGATGGCTCCTCCTCCAGCAGCCTTCCTGGGTCCCCTCCCTGTGCCCTGGACCTTGTACACTGTTGGGTGCTGGGGAGGGGGCAGAGCCACAATTCCTCTGGCCCCCTCGGCTGTTCCCAGCAGGCCTGGGGTGGGCAGACATGGTGGTTATGGGAACCTCCCTGCTGTGGGGTGGTGGGGGGCGGGGGGCTCACCTGTGAGCTCAGCCCGCAGAGCTGAGGGCGTCTTGAGGGTCTTGGACTCGGTGGCGGGGGCCGCCTCATACTCCAGCTCGCGGTAGTAGATCCGGTAGCCCTGCAGCAGGCCGTTCAGGCTCTCGTCCCTTGGGGGCTGCAAAGACAGCACGGTCAGGGGCCGGGCTGCATGCTGGCCAGCTGCGTGGAAAGGTGGGGTGTCACTGGTTCAAGACAACCAGAGGGGCCTCGGTTGTTGGCAAGAGGACAGGCAGGTGTCCCCCTGATGAGGAAGGACGGGGTCCGGGGACAGAACCTGGGCCTCCTGGTCCTGTGTGCATGGATACAGGCGTGTCTCCCTGTCCAGCCTGGACACCTGAGCCCCAGGGCTGGGGCTGGAGACTGTGGTCCAGGTCACAGATGGAGGGGAAGCTGCCCATTCCTGGCAGACCCAGAACCAAAGGGGGCCGTGGATGCGGCCTGGCCTTGCGTCGTCCACCACTGACCCCACCCTGTCCCTTCAGTCCCTGACCCTCCCGCCCACCTGGGCTTGTGGCCGTTTCGCTGGGATCCTCACTGATCCCTCTGCATGCCAGGTGGCCCCCCGCCTGACCAGCATAGGGCTAGAACCACCCCTCCCATCACCCACTGCCACCTCAGCTGGTGTAAGGGCAGCCGATGGTGGGGAAGGGCCTCGTCTGACTCCTAAGAACCCAGCGGAAGGCAGCTGATGGCTGACGGGTGGCTTGGAGACAAGGTTGGATGGTGGGGGAATCTGAGCCTGTGTGTGTGAGCCTGGGACCTTGCAACCGCTTCCCTCTGGGTACCGCTGCTGCTCAGGGAGGGCCTGGCCCGACTTCCTCTCCACTTTGGCTGGTTTCTGTTGATTAGTGAGCCTGGGGAGGGTGTCCCCAGCTGGGTGACAGGTTTGTCTGTGGAAGGAAGGCCATCCCACTCCATGTGGAACCCAAATAGGGCCACGGCACTGACCCCGGTGCTGAGGGCTATAGGCTCTGCTCCCCACTCTGTGTCCTCAGCAGGTCAGGACCGAACCTTCCAAACTGCAGCCGGACAGATGGACCAAGAGTGTCCCGGTGCCCAAGTGGACACGCCACAGCTACTGTAGGAAAGCCCCCCTGTTGTGGGTTGAACTGTGGCCCCCCAGGAAACATGCTGAGTCCTAACCACTGGTCCCCCTTCATCCGGGTTCGGGTCTCTGCAGACGTAATCAAGTCAGGAAGAGGGCACCTGTGGAAGGGAGTGCTCTAAGGCGATGGCGGGCTCCCCAGAGGGCAGCTCCATTCTACTTGTCCAGTCTTTAACGCAGCAGTCACACGTCTAGAAACTGGCCCCACACGGACACTCAGTCGTGTGCGGTCCTGAGATCTACAAACATGAGCCTGGGACTCACCCTCCCCCACCCCTCAAAACGCCAAGACCAATCCTCTCCGGGTCTTTTCAATGCCGAGACGACAGGACGGCCTTCGAGCTTGAAGGGCGCAGACAATGAGATTGCCTGCAAACAAATCGGCAGGCTTGGGACTTGTGAACACCACTGGGTAATATGACACCTGATTCACACGGGCACCTAGATGTTCAGCGTGACGGATCGTAAAGACAAAACACATTTTAAGAGGCAATATAGACTCTAGCAATTATTTAACAAATGCTGAGACCAGAAAAAGACCCAAAGATTCTTATAAGATGAGGACATTTGGACGCAGAAAGAATGTCACGCGAAGGCAGAGGTCGAGACGGAAAGAAGCGTCTAGAAGCCAAGGAGCGGTGAGGCCGCCGCAGCTGCCAGAGGCCGGGAAGAGGCAGGCAGCAGGCTTCCCCGTGTCTGCAGGGTCAGCCGCCACCTTGACCTTGGACTCTGGCCTTTGGAACTGTGGGAGGGGAGGGCGACCGGTTCCAGGTGCCCTGCTGTCCAAGCCCGCCCCCTTCAATTCTCAGTCCCTGAAGCCAGGCAGCACCGTGGGGACCCAGACGCTCAGCTAAGCCTGTTCTCCGTGACCTCTGGCTGCTCTTGGTCCCAAGCTCGGGACCCCTGCGGGAGGGGACAGCTCTGTGCCCTCACACTCGCCAGTGGGCAGCACACAGCAAGGGCGCTTCCTCCCACAAGCCGGGATCACCACGTTTTCACCACGAGAGCCCAGGGGTCTGCAGGCGGGTCTGCTGCAGCCCCGGCGCGCTCTCCCGCCACTTCCTGAGTCCTCCGACCCCCACCCCCACCCCGTCCCCACACTGAAAGCCGATGGTGGGGAAGGGCCACATTCTCCCATCAGATGTAGCCACTCGAGCCTGGGAAGGCGGAGCGGACTCGCGCGTCCTCAGGATCCACGCGCGCCCCTCTGGCCAGAGGAGCCCAGCAAGCCCACCCGGATGGCGCTGGACTGCTGAACGGCAGCTTCACAGACACTGGGAAGCCAGACAGCCGTGTGAGGGCCTCGCTGCCGGGTCTCCTGTGCGGGTCTGGGGCCGGACCCCGACACTTCCAGGGCGTCAGGGCTCGCGCCGCTCTCCTGACGCCCACAGGCAGGACGTCTTTAACCTCACCTCATGGTCATAGAGCTAATGATCCGAGAGTGAAGGGGGACCCGCTCAGACCCCTGCGTCGCCTGGATGGGGCAGGTGGGCGGGGCAGGTGGGCGGCTGGGCACGCAGGGTCCTGGAGGCACACGCCCGTCTGGCCGGGCCCGGGGCTAAACCATGACAGCGACCGCTTCCTCCAGCAGCGAGCCTGTGCCCTCCGTCCCGACCGTTCCCAAACGAGGCTTCAGCTGACCAGAGCGCTGGGCACTGTGTGCGCTTGGGGAGGGAGGAGAGAGCAGGGTGAACCCTGGGCGCCCGCCTGGGCAGGGCAGGAGAGAGGCTGTTTCTGCTTGCCGCTCCTAGTTTATCCTGCTTTTCTCTTTCCCACCAATTTTGATGGACAGAACCTCTGTCCACACTGCAGATTCAGGGACACCCCTGAACGGGGCACACCCTGGCATGCTGGGCGGTCCCTATGCTTCCTGTCCAGGCCCGGCCCTGGAGCCGCCCCGCCCTGAGGACGGCAGCCTTTCAGATCCTCTGATACACTTTTCTTTAGATCCCTCCCCTTTGAGTTCACAGGATTGGTTCAGATAGCTTTAAGGGTTTTTGTTTTGCACGATCCTCTGCTATTTAAAAATTGGTTCCACGCGGTAAAGGCAGACACCATGCAGTGTTTACTGCTAGTTGGTGCCACGTGCAAATCGTGTGTGTGTCTGTGTGTGTGTAAGGCACGCAGGCGCCAGCTCCTCCTAAGGACGGAGGCCCGCAGTCTGCCACTCGGACCCTAGCCCCGGTTTTCTCGCTGCCTCAGCTCAGACACGATACAGTCCTCACTCCTAGGCTTCCTTCAAGCACAACTATCACAACACGTAAGGGAAAGTTTATTTCACCCCCTTCGTAAAAAAGTGCAACAGACGGAAAAGTCTCCGCCTAAGAATAAAAGCAGAGGCCTTTCCCTCCTGACGCCTGAGCTGTGCGGAGAAGGCCCAGGCTCAGCGGCGCGCTCTCCACCGCCCTTCCCAAGTGAGGCTCAGCGGTCACAGGGCCTCTGACCCTCTGGGTTCCAGGCTGCCCAAGCTGTGATCCCTGAGGGAGGGTCCTGAGGGCCCCGCCCCAAAGTCCCCCTGCAGTGAAGGCGCCCGGCTGAGGCCCCCTGGAGGTCAGCGGGGCTCCTTGCTGCAGAGGGTCCTGCCTGCACCCCGGCCCTGCCTCTCGCGCTGACCGGCTCCGCAGGTTGATGAGGGGCCCTGAGCTGCAACATAGCGTCTGAAGGGCTTCACCCTGCCTTCCGCAAATTGGAAATTCCACCAGCTGGTCCACAGGGGCCTGGGGTGTTTTTCCAGTTTTGGAAAAGGGGCCCTTGTTAAAGTGCCCATGACCTGGTTGGAGTGCACTGGCCTTGACCCCCCACTCCAGCAGGCAGGAAGAGGACCGAGCGCTGGGGCTCCCACCGTGAGCCTCAGTCCTGCCGGAGCGCCAGGGGTCAGGCTGGGACCAGCTCAGCCGGCCTTCTCAGACAGGGCGGGCTGCGGGTGGGGGGACCCGGGGCTGGGGAGGGTCCACACGGAGTCCAGGGTCTCAGGGTGAGCCGGAGGCAGAGCGAGACTTCCACCGCCATGGCGCTGGGGCCTGAGCCTGGGACTTCTCACCACCTCTGTTCCCTGGAGCCAAGAGCAGGGGTTCCCTCTGATGCCTGCTGGACTGAGTCCATGGCTCAGCGGGCACGGGAGGCCCTAGAGATCCGGCTCCGGATGTGCCACCGGATAGTGACCTGCCTGCCCTGACCGGTACCTGAGTCTGCGCTCCTGCGGATGTGCCACCGGGTAATGGCCTGCCTGCCCTGACCGGCAGGGCGTGGGGCCCGGCCACCCTGTCACCTCCCACCTCCCTCCGGCTGCTCCCCTCCCACTTCTCACTGATGTCTGTGGACCTCCCAGCAGGGCAAGGAGGCTCTGGGTGCTCAGAGCCCAGCGCCAGAGCTGGTCCTCACAAGACAACAGAGCAGGTGGGGAGAAAGGAACAAAGGCCAGGCGATGTCCCCGAGAGGCCAGGCCCCCGCGTCCCCTCTGACCCGGGGCTGCGCCACACTCTTAGGAAGGCGCCCTGCACAGCCGAGTCTCCCCTCCCTGAGGCCACTGCTTGTGATGCAATCTGTTAATTTTGCTGGAAAACAGCCTCAAAATCCACTCAGAGAAAAACTGGAAGAGGAGACGAGAGAGGAAGTGCCTGTGAGTCACAGACGGTGTGACCCGCTGGAGGTTTCAGAACAGCCAGCTTAAATGTGATCAATTCAGAGACACGGGTGCCCAGTACGAGCTGTACTCAGTGTGAACGCAGAGCCACTGCTGTCTGGAATATGCGCACAAATCCTCAGATCCAACAGCACCGGCCCCCGAAAGGCACGGATTGACCACCCCACTCAGCTCGGTCAGGTCAGCCGCCCAGTTGTGTCGACTCTCTGCGACCCCTTGGACGGCAGCACGCCAGGCCTCCCTGTCCATCACCAACTCCCAGAGTACTGCAGAGGGTCCTGCCTGCACCCCGGCCCTGCCTCTCGCGCTGACCGGCTCCGCAGGTTGATGAGGGGCCCTGAGCTGCAACATAGCGTCTGAAGGGCTTCACCCTGCCTTCCGCAAATTGGAAATTCCACCAGCTGGTCCACAGGGGCCTGGGGTGTTTTTCCAGTTTTGGAAAAGGGGCCCTTGTTAAAGTGCCCATGACCTGGTTGGAGTGCACTGGCCTTGACCCCCCACTCCAGCAGGCAGGAAGAGGACCGAGCGCTGGGGCTCCCACCGTGAGCCTCAGTCCTGCCGGAGCGCCAGGGGTCAGGCTGGGACCAGCTCAGCCGGCCTTCTCAGACAGGGCGGGCTGCGGGTGGGGGGACCCGGGGCTGGGGAGGGTCCACACGGAGTCCAGGGTCTCAGGGTGAGCCGGAGGCAGAGCGAGACTTCCACCGCCATGGCGCTGGGGCCTGAGCCTGGGACTTCTCACCACCTCTGTTCCCTGGAGCCAAGAGCAGGGGTTCCCTCTGATGCCTGCTGGACTGAGTCCATGGCTCAGCGGGCACGGGAGGCCCTAGAGATCCGGCTCCGGATGTGCCACCGGATAGTGACCTGCCTGCCCTGACCGGTACCTGAGTCTGCGCTCCTGCGGATGTGCCACCGGGTAATGGCCTGCCTGCCCTGACCGGCAGGGCGTGGGGCCCGGCCACCCTGTCACCTCCCACCTCCCTCCGGCTGCTCCCCTCCCACTTCTCACTGATGTCTGTGGACCTCCCAGCAGGGCAAGGAGGCTCTGGGTGCTCAGAGCCCAGCGCCAGAGCTGGTCCTCACAAGACAACAGAGCAGGTGGGGAGAAAGGAACAAAGGCCAGGCGATGTCCCCGAGAGGCCAGGCCCCCGCGTCCCCTCTGACCCGGGGCTGCGCCACACTCTTAGGAAGGCGCCCTGCACAGCCGAGTCTCCCCTCCCCGAGGCCACTGCTTGTGATGCAATCTGTTAATTTTGCTGGAAAACAGCCTCAAAATCCACTCAGAGAAAAACTGGAAGAGGAGACGAGAGAGGAAGTGCCTGTGAGTCACAGACGGTGTGACCCGCTGGAGGTTTCAGAACAGCCAGCTTAAATGTGATCAATTCAGAGACACGGGTGCCCAGTACGAGCTGTACTCAGTGTGAACGCAGAGCCACTGCTGTCTGGAATATGCGCACAAATCCTCAGATCCAACAGCACCGGCCCCCGAAAGGCACGGATTGACCACCCCACTCAGCTCAGGTCAGGTCAGCCGCCCAGTCGTGTCGACTCTCTGCGACCCCTTGGACGGCAGCACGCCAGGCCTCCCTGTCCATCACCAACTCCCAGAGTCCACCCCAACCCATGTCCATCAAGTCGGTGATGCCATCCAAGCATCTCATCCTCTGTCTTTCCCTTCTCCTCCCGCCCTCAATCTTTCCCAGCATCAGGGTCTTTTCAAATGAGTCAGTTCTTCGCATCAAGTGGCCAAAGCATTTAAGTTTCAACGTCAGCATTAGTCCTTCCAATGAATATTCAGGACTGATCTCCTTTAGGACTGACTGGTTGGATCTCCTTGCAGTCCAAAGGACTCTCAAGAGTCTTCTCCAACACCACAGTTCAAAAGCATCAATTCTATGGCGCTCAGCTTTCTTTATAGTCCAACTCTCACATCCATACATGACCACAGGAAAAACAATAGCTTTGACTAGATGGACTTTTGTCAGCAAAGTGATGTCTCTGCTTTTTAACAAGCTGCCTAGGTTTGTCATAGCTTTTCTTCCAAGGAGTAAGTGTCTTTTAATTTCAAGGCTGCAGTCACCATCTGCAGTGATTTTTGGAGCCCAAGAAAATAGCCTGTCAATGTTTCCATTGTTTCCCCATCTATTTGCCATGAAGTGATGGGACTGGATGCCATGATCTTAGTTTTTTGAAGGCTGAGTTTTGAATTTTGATCACCCTGCTAAGAGGAATCAAATCTGAGGGACGGCCCATTCAGGCGGGTCAGCGGCCTTGAATTACAGGCCGTGCTTGCGTCTTTAAACAAATTACTAAAAGGAAAGATTGACAGGTGAAACGCTTTGTTTGGACGCAAGACGTTGTCCCTGTGTTCTGCTGGTTCTGATTTAGTAAATTACTCATAATTTCAATTATGCTTCAATCGCCTGGCAGTTGACAGGCATTTATTTCCACAATGCACCATACGGACCACCTCTTGCTCAGGCTTCTCGCAATTAGTTTCTCCCGCGGGGCTCTGAAGGAGGACAGCTGACGACAGGCACTCCCAGCGCCTTCCGCGCAGCTCTCGCTGCCTCGCAGGGCGTCGGGGACTGAGCGCTCGCAGCCCAGGGGCGGGAGGGCTGGGCTGACAGCGTGCACGGCTGCCTGTCGGGAGAGGCTGAGGTGCCACAGCCCCGAGCTCAGCTGGCTACGGGGCAGCCAGACCCACGTCTGAGACCAAGCGCGTGCCCGGCAGAATTCAGCACCGCCCGAAGACCGTCTCCGCTTGGCCGATCGCACCAGTGGAGAGCGGGAACGGGGAGTGCCTGGGGCCGTGAGTTTCTCTGGTGAATGGTCCCCGACTCGCCAGAGCCCTTGATGGAAGTCAGGGGTCTCACGGGCCTGGGATCAGAGACCTCACAGGGGCCTCAGCGGGGACCTTGGAAGCCCTGTTTTTACAGAGGAGGAACCTGGGGTCAGAGAGGCTTCTGGGGTCAGTCTTGCTATGGCAAACTGGCCCGTAGGCCGAGGCCAGGCCCTGTCCCTCTCCCAGGGTCCCCAGGGCCACTCGGCTGTGGCTCCCCCAGGATGGCCCTCAGGGTCCAGCTGAAGCCTCCTGGGTCCCTGTCCAGTCTCAGCACCCCAGGGAGGCTGGAAAGTGCAGAATGCCACGGCGGTGACTCCCAGTTCACCGGGGGACGCTTGGAAAAGTCTTCTGTTCACACTGAAAGGTTCCTGTTACCCCAGGAGAAGAGGGGAAATGGCCTGGGATGGCTTGGCCGCCGGACGGGCTGTGCGCTGGGCCCACCTGGTCGTCCTGCTGACCGACCCCCTCCCCAGCACACCGCGCTCCGGTTCACTCTGCAGGTCACCACGGCGCTGGACTTCCCGCCTTGGAGGTCACACTCACACCACGACCCTGCACCATCCGGCCTCTCCAGCCCAACCCAGGGTCAGGTGGGTGCCCGCTGAGCGAGCTCGCTGCTGCAGGAGCGGGGTTCACAGAGCACCGTGGGGTCCCCGGGCCTTACCTGCCACTGGATCAGAACAGACGAGGTTGTGCGTGGCGTCACAGACACGGAGCGTGGGGGCTCCCCGGGGACTGGAAGTAAGAGGGAAGCAGCAGGGGTTAGACGGCAGCTCGGCCCAGCACTCCCGGGCCAGGTCCCCGCCTGCTCTCAGCCCGCCAGCACGTGGCCCCCTCCTCCCTGGGGACGCCCTTCCCCCGCCTGCCAGCCTGTCTAGGGGAGAGGGAGCTCATCCTGGACCACCTCCCCACCTCACCTCCCAAGGACCCGCCCCGCTGGACGCGCGCAGAGTCTGGGTCTCTCCAGGGCCGAGGCGCCAGGAGTGCTCCTGCAGGCCCCTGGCCTCCTCTCCAGGGGAGGGGGGGCGTCACTCTTTTGGGGTGCAGGGGTCAGAGCTACTTCTGAACAGGACACAGGAGCAAGCCAGGCCCTGGGCCCCTGGCTTTAAACACAGACGTGACTGCTGTCTCTTATACACACCTCCCCTTGGACTGCAGCACGCCAGGCCTCCCTGTCCATCACCAACTCCCAGAGTCCACCCCAACCCATGTCCATCAAGT
>SJYC01034800.1:0-10244 GCA_006408675.1 Madoqua kirkii
CACACGGTGGACGCCACAGGGAACAAGCGCCTCTTCTCCAGATCTGGGCCCGCCCTTCCTCCCCGGCCTCGCGCCAGCGGGGTGGCGGGGACACCTCTCCGGTCAGGATCGCGGGCCCTGGCGGCCTGACCTCAGCGAGTTCAAGAGCCAGCAAGGCCCCGGACCCCGTGGCTGGTCCCTCAGGGCAGGAGGCCCTGACACCCAGGCTGTTGAAGAGCAGAGCCGGAGCCCGGAGGCCTGGTGTGACCGTGGGGATGGGCTGGCTTGAAGGCAGCTCCACTGCTGAGATAAGCGGGGAAGGGGGAGCTCAGGGCGGGCCTGGGGATTGTCACAAAGTACCGCCCAGTGAACTGAGGGTCCAGGTCTGCCGCCTGGCCTCCGAGCGTCAGCGTCGTCACGCCACGGCTGTACTCCGTCCTGAGCACCTGCCTGTCTGCTGGGTGGGCCTGAGGACCCCTCCTTCCTGTCCTTCTGGGCCTGGTCTCACTGCTGATGTGAGACCAGGGATCTGCAGGCCCGATTCCTCTGAGCAGAGCTGAGCAGAGCCGAGCAGGGGTGGGGTGGGGGGGCCCTGGAGCTTTCAGGGTCTCTCTGCCACCACTTCATTGTGAGTTTGTCAAGCGGCAAAACCAGGGCGGCTCGTGAATGAGAAAAGTGGGGGAAAGCTCATACAACCAGCTACCCCACGGCATCTATCTTTAATGACCCTATAAATTATTCAATGTCAGGGATGCTAATGGATCGTCGGGTTTGGAAGCCAATCAAAGAAACGTCCCTCCATTTGGAAGCCCTTGAAGTCTGATTTACGGCCCCGGGCTGTGCAGGGGCGCCGGCTGCTGCTGCTGATTGAACCCCACTGCCCGTGGCCGCTCCCCTACTCCCCGGGGTGACCCCTTCCTGGTTCAAGGCAGGAGCAGGCCTCTCGACGAGCCCGGGTTTCGGGGTGCACAGGCAGCAGCGGGAAGCGGGCCCCGTTGCTCACCATCCTGCAGCGTGGTGACCGCCTCCGTCTCGGCGCTGAAGTCGCTGTCCCCAATGTCGTTGGTGGCCTTCAGACGCAGCTTATAGGAGGTGAAGGGCCTCAGCCTGAAACACACAGGAGACCTGTGACCATGGAGCCCCTCCCCTGCTGGGGGGCCCCGGGGGGGCGTTCTGGGGCTGCACCCCCTGCTGGGGGGCCCCACGAGGGGCATTCTGGGGCTGCATCCCCCAAGCAGCAGTGAGCTGGCCCAGGACTACTGGGGTGCGGCCCCTAGCCCCCAGCGCTGTCTTGGTGATCAGTCTAGGGAGACAGGAGATTCAGGGAGGGGGCAGAGTGGGGGCAGAACTCCTGGTGGGGATGGAGCGTAGGCTCAGCGCTCCTGGGGGAGGAAGCCACCTCCTGTAATTAGAGACACTTTCGTGCGTGCACAAATTGCTGCTTTCCAAGGAGCTGCAGGATTCCTCCAGAGGCGCTAATCACCTCAAGCTCTTGCCCACACCCCTCCCTGCTCCCCAGGGCTCCTGCCTGCAGCTCCCGTGACCTGGGGCTCTAGGGTCTGCCCTGGCCTCCTCCCTCCCTGACTAAGCCAGCCAGGGTACCCAGTGTTTGACCAGCGTGAACCCCTCTAACCCCCAAGGTGGCTCTGCAGGGTGGAGCCATCAGGATTCCCAGGTCACGAGGAGGGGACAGAGGCCTCTGCCCTCTGCAGAGACTGGTCAATGGCGGGGTTGGGAAGACGAGTCTCCTTTTAAACAACCCTAAGTAAGACCAAGATGATGTCGACTGCCCACAGTGGAATGATGTCCCCCTCGGCCCATGGGCGAGACTTTAGGGACACGAATGCACTTGGTGCCACTGCTTTGGGCTTCCTCTTTCCCTTCCATCCATCCACCCACCCAAGTGGTCTGCATCTGCGGGGGTCTCATATGCCCAGCTCAGAGCCACACCCACAACAAAGGCTTCAGACAGACTCGTCTGCGCTAAGGACACACAAACCTTCACCGTGTTCCTGGGGACACTTCCTGCTCACCCCATTCAGCAGTGGCTGTTACTCCTGCTCACAGGAAGCCGACAAAGACCCTGCCTGCCCCTTCCCTCTGCCTCAGGCGGTGGCCCCGTCATCCTCTCTGTTTCCTGGACCCAAACATCCCAGGTGATTCTAGCTGTCCCATGTGGAAAAAGTTTCCAGTGAAGCAGGAAATCTGTGCCTCTTTTTCCTTCAGGTCTCTTGCCCTTCTCAGCACGACCTTAGCCTCCTCAACCATCCCAGGTCTTCTTTATCCATATCCACTATTTCCAAATGCCAGCTCATCTCCGCACAACCTGTGGGCTCCACAGGGGTGTTTTGAAAGCCTCAACCCCCCTGATTTGCCCTGGGTGAATTCACAAACTATGCATCCACTCTTCCTGGTCCAAACACATACTACAACACCGTAGAAATGGGGAGTGTGTTTCTGTATTTTGTCTAATTGCAGATTTCTGAAGCCAAGTTCCTGTGTTATTACTGGCCATGTTTTCCTCAATTCTTTCCGGGATAGCGAGATGTGTATAAGAGACAGGCGCTAAGGACACACAAACCTTCACCGTGTCCCTGGGGACACTTCCTGCTCACCCCATTCAGCAGTGGCTGTTACTCCTGCTCACAGGAAGCCGACAAAGACCCTGCCTGCCCCTTCCCTCTGCCTCAGGCGGTGGCCCCGTCATCCTCTCTGTTTCCTGGACCCAAACATCCCAGGTGATTCTAGCTGTCCCCTCCCTGTCCCTTAACCCAGACCGCCCCCAGCTTTCCTCACCTTGGTCTAAGCACAGCCCTCCTGCCTCAGACCAACCCTGCCTTCTCGCTTCCCACCTGACCTGTAAAGCGCTGGCTTTCAAACCGAGGACCGAGGAACCCCTGAAACCCTAAGGAACCCTCTGGGCATCCAGGGTCTCTGCTCCCCCTGCGTCAACCAGCTCCTCGTCCATCTGGTTGGTAATCACTTCTGGGAAACACTTCGTTTAGAGAAGGGATTCTGCTATCTTGAAACACTGAGGACCGTTTTTGGAAGGCATGATTAGAAAGCTTTCCTCTTCCTCTGTTTTCACATCTTCTCCTGCATGAGACCTTCTCCTGCGTGAGACCTTCTCCTGTGTGAGACCTCCTGCGTGAGACCGCTTGCGGCGGCTCTCCGTGAGCTCACACCTGCAGGGATGCTCTTGCGCTACTGGCTGGGCCTGGTGCCAGGCGGTGCTGAGTGAACGCTCGCTAGAGGGACGAATGCAGGGGGACGTTATCTGCCCTGGAAGTTTCTCGGGAGGGTTGAAAAGAGGACGGGCGTGAAAGTCAGTGCAGGCTGGGGACGTGGTGGGGCCCCGGAAGTGACCCTCGTGTTCAGATGCAGCGCTTCGATCACCTGTGCGTGCGTGCCCTCTCGCTCAGTTGGGTCGGGCTCTCCGCGACCCCGTGGGCTGCGTCTAGTGAGCTCTGTTTGGAACACGGTAGTGCACGTGACTTGCCACATTACGTTTAGCACCTCGTTCTTCTCTAAGGATTTTGGGAACTGAGGCCAAAGAGCAAGCTCTTTGAAGACCACCCTTCCTTTCCTGAACTCCGGGGTCTCAGGGAGTCGGGGGCACATCATGGGCAGTGGAGGGTGACTTGACGGCTGGATGAGTGGGCCCTGGTCTGAGACAGATGGGCTGGGGCTAGGGGACCGGAGATCAGAGCATCCAGCCTCCCCCCGCGCTGAGCAGGCTCCCCTCCTCCAGAGGACCCACGACTGTCCCTGGGGTCACCGAGCTGCAGGCCTTCCTGTCTCAGCAGGAAAGCCCTGCCCAGCGCCTGGAAACAGGCACAGGCGGCTCAGAGGCCATGAAGGGCTCATTGCCCTGGAGGTGAACCGAGGCTACCGAGCCTGGACGACTGGTCTACCCTCTGCCCCGGGCACTTGTCATCACCACCTCCCTCCTGCCCGTTGCTCCCGCCACGCTGCCTGCTGAGTACAACAAAACTTCCAGGACCACTTGAAAAATGGAGGAGGAACAAACCCTCCGATTTCCCCCAGCTCTGGTCCATTCATGCCCCCAAGCCTGCTCCAGCCTCTGCTTTGAAGAGGGCCAGGCGGGAATTCCGATTCCGGCCCCGCCTCTCCTAACTGGGGCACCTCGTTTAATTTCTCTGGAGTTTCAGTTGGTTCATTTACGGAAATGGAGGTGATGGTATCTGTGCTTGCAGGGGAGGTTCTGTTGCACAGTGGGCGCTTAATAAACGTTCCTTTCTCTTTCCTGTCTCCCCATAGGCTGCTGGAGAGGGCACGTTCAGAGAAGCAGCAGGGCCCACAGTCGCTGGGCACAGCAGCTATCACCGGAGCCCAGGCAGTCACCGCCCTGTCCCCGAGGGCACGGGGCTCTCGGGATCTGAGAGAGGAGCCATGGTCAGCGAGACAAGCACAGGGCCGCCTCTGCCCTCCCAGGAGATCCTGGCGAGGGCTCTAGACCCATGAAGACAGGGGCACCCACGGCCGGGCACCCTGGAGTGTGAGCCCATGGGGTCGGGGCCGAGGGGAAGGACAGAGGTGATGCTGGGCGTCTCCTTGGGGCCTCCCTGGACCACCGCCAACCCTGCAGCCCAGGGCTTCTGTCTCAGGGGACCATCACTCCCCAGGCCTGCCTGTCTAGACGGTTCCATCTGGAGGGCAGGCTACTTAACGCCCCACAGCCCTCACCTCCTCCACCACAAAGCAGGTGCGGCCAAGAGAAGAGGCTGGGTGGGATCAGGACAAAGCGAGCCCAGGGCCTCCCCCACCCAGCGGTCACGAAACGGCTGGCTCAGGGGCGGCCCTGCTCCTGCTGTCGACCATCGCTGCGGAGCCACAGACGGCAGCAGGCGGATGCTGACCCGGGCCGGGGCAGGGAGGAGGGCTGTCTCCCTGAGCGTGACGCTGGCCTGTGATGCGGTGCGGGGCAGGCTGGGCTGCCACCTGCCTCGGGGACTGGGGGCCCTCCGCCCCCATCGCCTCATTAGATCCCGGAGCTCGGGGGTAGCGGGGTGGACAGAGCTCAGAAGGACGAGCAGTAAGAGGCCAGGGTGGGCCCTGGGTCCCAGCACGGGAGGGCCGGCCAGAGGGCAGACGCGGCTCGCGGTGCGGGTCTCCCTACTGGGAGGGCGGGATCCGGCAGGGGGAGCCCCGGCAGGGTCCTCCCCGCCCTCTCGGTACCTTTCGACGACACAGGCTGTGGCCTCGTGGCTGATGGATGAGGAGTAGGTCTGCCACTGGCCCCCGGGGAGCTCGCGCAGCTGCAGCGTGAAGTACCGGATCGGGGAGGCGCCGTCGCTGCCGGGCACCCACCGCAGACAGAGGCTGCGTGCCGCCACTTCGGCCTGGGGCACCTGGAGCTCCCTGGGGGGTGCGGGCCGCTCTGCAACCGAGAGGACGCCAGGTCAGGGCCGGGCACCACGAGCAGCACCAGGGGGCTCGGCGGCTGCCTGGGGCGCTGGCCACCCGGCTCAGACGGCTGCCGGGCCATCATCCACAGCGATGTGAGGGTCCTGGACTCTGGCCGGACCTGACTGGAGACTCCTTTTTAGTCCTGGAACACTCCACCCTCAGAGCAGAAACAGGCAGACTGGGGGACCTGCCACGCTCCCCAGGGGCACCGCCAGGCACAGGCCTCCCGGGTGACGCCTGGGGGCTCCCGGCACCTCCAGGCTCCTGTGATGCTCTCCCACTTTCCAACTTGGGGTCAGTGCCTCTTTAACCCTGGTTTGCGCTCCCTGGACATCGACCCGGGCCTGAGGCCATAAATGTTGTGGAGCGGGCGGCCTGAGGGCCACCCTGAGCCTCTGGGGTAGGGACTGGGTGCGGGGAGCGGGGCCAGGGCCCGTTTCTGAGTAGGGTTCACTCGCCTGTCGCCCGGCCTCCTCACCCCATCAACGTCAACAGAGAAGCCTCACGGGGCAGGAGTAACTGTTGAGCTGTGTGTCGTGATGAGCACGGGTTCCGATCAGGACGTGATGGGGGAAATGACGCTGCAGCTGATGGCCGGCCCCCTGGGGATAGCCGCGAGGGGCCCGGACCTGACTCCCTTCCCTGAGGCCCACGCTGTGGCCTGAGAGGCCAGTCCCCTCCTGGGCCCACGGGAAGGGGCCCGGAGATGCGGGCCTGTGGTGAGTGTCAGGCTGTGTGGACCAGTTGTGCGTCCAGCTCCAGGAAGGACTCAGGAGGTGCTTAATAAACCTGCAGTTCACACAGCCACCCCCACCCGCTGCCCAGGCATGCTGGGCTTCTCCCCCCACTGGCCGACACTGAGTCAGGCCTCCGGGTCTCACCTCTCTTCTAGTGGTGATGACCGTGGCCTCCAGCGGCTCCCCCAAGCCCTGCCTGGTCTTGGCTGCCAGCCGGAAGATGTACGCGGACTCGGGGGCCAGCTCGGCGGCCGTGAACTGCCTCACGGTGGCACCGACCTCCACGGTGGTGAAGGTGTTGGGGCTGCTGCTGGCCAGGCGGTAGGCGATCTGGTAGCCTGGGGGGGGCGGGGCACGAAGACTGCTGGTCAGCCGTACCCCCTCACAGGGATGCCCCCGGCCCCCACCCGGGACACCCCACTGAGCCCCGGGTTTCTGCGCTGTCTCCCTCTCCCAGGCCAGTGTCTAAACTGCAGGCTGGACCCTTGAGAGGGAAGCCAGGCCCAGGGATGAAGGGGGCCTCGGGGCACTAGGCCCCCTCTCCATCCTTTGCAGAACTCGACGTGAGCACAGCTAGCTCCTCCCTGTGGCCCTGGCCCGGAGGACGCTCAGGAGCAGCACGGAGGGCGCTGCCTTCTCTGCCCCAGCCCCCACCTTCTAGCGGCTCTGCCCGCGCCCCCAAGGGTGGCCCTGCCTGGAGCGCCCTTCTCCCCAGAGCAGGCCGCCCTGGAGGAACTCGGGCCTGTGCTCAGACCCCGTGTGTCTGATGTCTGTCTGTCTGTCTGCACACCCCTCTTCCTCCTGCCACCTCAGCGCTCCTGCTCCCCAGAAGCCTCAGTCCCGTGGTTCTGAGTGGGGAGGGTGGGGGTCTCCCCCAGGGACAGCTCTCCCCGCAGTCAAGGAAGCGGGACGGGGCTTGCACATCAGCTCCGGGCAGGCCCTCAGCTCGGACCGCCTCCCTGAGTGCCCTGATCATCAAGGGTCCATGGCTGCTCAAAGTCACGTCATTAACGACCAGGCTGCCCCAAAGACCAGGCCCTGCCAGGTCCCTCCACCTGCATCCAAAGCAGCAGAGGACTTGTAGACCCAGCTCTGAGACACCTGGACATCTGGTGTCTGGAAAAGGAGGGCAACGTGGTTAGCACGCCCACCTGGGCGGAGCCCTCCTCCTGCACGCCCGGCAGTGCACGCGCCCTTGGTGGGAGCGCCAGCCTCCCCCTTGCCCCCTCAGCTCCCCTTGCCTGTGACACCGTCCTGATCAGTTACATCATTGCTCTCTTTCTCCCCGTCACACCGTAAAATGTCTGCCTCTCTCTATTAACCCCCGGCTCTGTCCTGAAGCTCACCCACTGCTACCAGAGTGATGGAAACTGCCTTCCGACACCCGCTCTAGCTCAGGACTCCACTCCAGCTTTCACGAGTTGCATTATTATTTGTATGTTGCCGGGATTTGCAAGGAGACTGAGGCGCAGGGTGAGGCCTGTGATCAGCAGATTTAGAGGGGCACCCGGGGAGATCAGATGCAGGGGGCGGGCAGCGCCATCCATGCGGGCACACGTGATTCATCCACAGCAGCTACAGCAGGCCTCACAGGGCACGGGGCCTGTGATGGGACACAGCCAGTGACCCCTGTGTCCACCTGGCCACCGGAGGACAGTCGGCCTGTGCCCTGTACGAAAGTAGCTGAACTACGGCAAGGAATTCAGGAAAGGTATTCTGCAAAGAACTGATGCTTCTGAACTGTGGTGTTGGAGAAGACTCCTGAGAGTCCCTTGGACTGCAAGGAGATCCAACCAGTCCATCCTAAAGGAGATCAGTCCTGGGTGTTCATTGGAAGGACTGATGTTGAAGCTGAAACCCAATACTTTGGCCACCTGATGCGAAGAGCTGACTCATTGGAAAAGACCCCGATGCTGGGAAAGATTGAGGGCAGGAGGTGAAGGGGACGGCAAAGGATGAGATGGCTGGATGGCATCACTGACTTGATGGACATGGGTTTGGTTAGACTCTGGGAATTGGTGATGGACAGGGAGGCCTGGCGTGCTGTGGTTCATGGGGTCACACAAAGAGTTGGACACGACTGAGCGACTGAACTGAACTGATTCTGCAAAGACAAACCGAACTTTACGACCAAGCGCAAAGACTACCGAGGCAGACACAGACCATCAACAAGAACATGATCAAACAACATTTTAAAGACCTAGAAAGGGAGGCGTGTCCCCAGGGTGAGTGAGCTCGGCCACTGAAGAAACACCACGCCTCGTGAAGAAGGGACTCCAACCCTACCCTCTGCCCTCAGAGAGGCAGAAAGGAACTCTGTGTTAAGAACAGGTGAACATAAGTACTTCTGGGGCCTGGGCCCTGGGCCCTGTGTGTGTGCACACTGAACTTCTGAGTAGATCTGGGCTGACCAGGTTTCTTTTGCAGCTTGTGAGCAGGCATGACTATAGCTGAGATGGCTGGGGGAGCAGAAACCACCCGCCCAGCGCCTCCCAGGCACGAGGAACCCCAGGGGACACCACCATGCAGCCCACAGGAGGTGTCCCAGGGCCCACGCCCCTCACGGCGCCCAGCAGCCGGCAGTTGGTCCCTTAACGTGTCCCTTTGTATTTCAGAGAGTCACGTGTGATGAAGACTCCTTGATCACTCAAATCACCTTCCGCTCGGTGAGTGTGAATTAATGAGGATTCGAAGGTGGTTACTTATGCTCTTTTGTTATCGTTTGTTCTTGATCACGTTTCACCTCTGCTCAGATTATCTGCTGCTGGAGTTAAAAATCCTGGGGTGAAACCGAGGTTTTGTTCAAAGGCACGTCTTTGTGAGCTGCGATCTAAATGGGAGCCACTAACTACCTCCCCGGTGGGCTGAGGTCTGCCCTCCACCAAAGGCTCCAGCCCTACTCCCCACCCCGCCCTCAGGACACGACCCTGGGGTGACCCTTGACCTCACCTCCACTTGCCTGTGTGGGCTCCGTCACATGGCCCCTCACTCACTCCTTGTCCTCTTTTTTGGACTGATGGGGCGTTTCTGCCTGGGCCCCGAGGGCTCCAGGCAACCCCAGAAAACCGTAGGAAACCTGGGCTAGTCTCTGATCCAGGTCACAAGGAGCGCCTGGGAGAAAACCGAGGTTTTGTTCAAAGGCACGTCTTTGTGAGCTGCGATCTAAATGGGAGCCACTAACTACCTCCCCGGTGGGCTGAGGTCTGCCCTCCACCAAAGGCTCCAGCCCTACTCCCCACCCCGCCCTCAGGACACGACCCTGGGGTGACCCTTGACCTCACCTCCACTTGCCTGTGTGGGCTCCGTCACATGGCCCCTCACTCACTCCTTGTCCTCTTTTTTGGACTGATGGGGCGTTTCTGCCTGGGCCCCGAGGGCTCCAGGCAACCCCAGAAAACCGTAGGAAACCTGGGCTAGTCTCTGATCCAGGTCACAAGGAGCGCCTGGGAGAAAATGCCTCCACCCTGGACTCTAGGAGCACCTTCCTGTCCTCTGCCCTGGAAGAGGGACTGTGTCCCTGCAGTCCCGTTCTGCGGTGCCATGACCCTGAGCATGAATGCCCACACCTCACCTCAACGTGGGCTCGATGAGCAGGAGAGAGCCTCCTGTACAGGACAGCCCAGAGCTCCTGCGGAGTGCTGGCCCACACACCCGGGAACACGGATCGGGAGCGAGGCAGGATGGGGGTGTCTGCACAGAAAGGGCTCGATATCTGATCCCAGCAAGCTCAGAAGGTGAGCCTCAGCGACAGGAGGTCAGAGGGTGCGGCCACGCGAGGAAGGAACGGGGATCTGGTCCCTGGGTGGACAGGAGCGGGCCAGGGGCAGCCGCGGTGAAGGTCCCGGGGGCACTCGGAGGGCACGACCACGTGCGGCCCGTGACATGAGGGACCACGCGCGGCCCGTGAGATGGGGGACCACGCACGGCCCGTGAGATGAGGGACCACGTGCGGCCCGTGAGATGAGGATGCCGGGGGAGCGGTGGGCTGGGGAAGCCGGAGCAGCTCGAGTCACGTGGAAGATGAGGGCGCCTCGCTCGTCCAGAAAACCAGGGGGGAAAGAGGCGGGTGCCACAGGCTGGAGAGCGGGCTCCGGGCCA
>SJYC01034802.1:0-33056 GCA_006408675.1 Madoqua kirkii
GATCTGCACCGGGCGGGGGGCAGGGGAGACTTACACGGTGCGCCTCTGAGGGAGGGGGTGACAGGCACCGACCCAAGGGAGTGTCAGCGCCCCCAGCGCCTCCACGGTCGAAAAGGAGAGCGGGCCCAGCTCACGAAACTCACGGGCACGGAACGGGTGATGGGGCTGCGACACCTCAGGGACCACCCCCAGGGCTAGCCGGCCGACTGGCCCACTCACCCAGCCACCCATCCGCGCACTCATCCACCCATTCACCCCCTCACGCCCTCTGTCACTCCCTCCCTCCCTCACTCACTCGTTCACTCACTCACCCATTCACTCCCTCACACATAAGCACTTCCTTCTTTCTGCTCAGCCATGGTGAAGGCTCCTCTGTAGTCAGTCTGAAGACAGAAAGTACCGTGTGTTTGCACAAGGACACTGCTCCCCAGCTCTGCTTCCTAGAGCTTCTATGCCAAAGCGATGTGGTCTTTGCTGTGGGTTGAATTGTGTCCCTTCAAGCTCCCGTGCTGAGTCCTGACCCGCTGGGCCCAGAATGTGACCTTATTGGGAAATATGGCCCCTGTGGATGTAACGGGTCAGATGAGGTCACATGGGGGTGAGGTGGTCTCTACTCCAGCAGGATTGGCATCCCTGTGAGAAGAGACGGACGTGCACGTGGGGAGACTGCCAACCCCTGGCAGGGCTGGGTTTGTACTGCCACAGCCAAGGAGCTTCCAGAAGCTGGGAGGGGGAAGGACCGCCCCTCCCGGCACCTCCAGAGGGAGCTCAGCTCTGTCACACCCCTTTCTCCACCTTCTGGCCTTCGGAGCCTCGAGAGAGCACATTTTTGCTGTTTGAAGCCACCACTCTGGGGCACGTGATTACAGCAGCCCCGGGCAATGAGGGGCTTAATGAAGTCTCTAAGGAAAACCTGACAGGGCCTGTGCAGGCCCTGGAGGGTGCCCTCCGTTGTTGGCCAGCTGGTCCCGCTTGCTCCACAGCGGCAGGTTCGGATGGAGGCGGAGGGGCCAAAGAGGGCCCAGCGGCAGGCCGGACCTTGCAGGGCCACTTGCTGGGAGCGCTGGGCCTGGAAGGACGGCTGCCTGGGCTGACCGCCTGGGAGGCGGGACCCCCACCCGCTGCCCACTTGCCAGGCTGACTGACAGGCCTCGGGGCGCAGGCGTGAACCGGCTGCCATGTGGCTTGGCCGACGCCCCCACAACACACACGCGCCGCTGTTGGTGCCTGTCTGTCCCGAGCACAGGGGTCCTCCTTCCTGACACTTCTGGAGAGAAGACACTGGCCAGCTCACGTGGTTGATTAACTTTTTCTTCCCAGCTACGTCAGTAGAGGGTCATTTATTCCATCATTCAGTCATTCCACAAAACACTATAATTCTCTTGAGCAGATCTGTGTCGCAGGGAGAGAGTCTTCCCGGCTTCCAGGGAACTCAGCCCCTGAAGGGAGCAGGCCGGCCACACACACCACTCCGAGCCCCCACCTTCTGCAGGGCTCCCACGGTGCCACTCGCGTCCTCCGCCTATCAGGGTCCCCCCTCGGGGCTGTAACTTCCAAGGCAGTTACCAGGACATCGCTGACACATACGCTTATTTTATTAAAAAAAAAAAAAAGAAACAAACAACTGAGCGAGAAGCTGGCTCCTTGCATCAATTGTGATTAAAGGTGTCACTTATCATTCAAAGAGAAAGTAAACCTACAATTTTCCGACTTCATTTTCCACTTTATTTAGAACCAGGTGAGAGGAGCAAGCATCCTGGACCCAGACACTAGCGTAAGTTCGAAATTTCCGTCTCTCTGCAGAGAGAGAGGCCATCGTCATAGCAACGCACACTGGCCACCTCCCGATCCTTAGCTGTCTCCTGCGGTTCATCTTGGAGACCACAAGTGCCCAGTTCCCAGGCAGACCTACATGTAACAGACGACTTCCCAAGACGTGGTAACAGGTGCCTCCACACGCTGGCAGGCCATCTGCGTCCCCGGAGAGTGAGGGCAACCGGGCGATTGTGGCAGCCCAGCCTCGGCGCCCAGAACGCAGCTGGGTTCCCAACGAGGAGACAGGCTGAGCAAACGGTCGTGTTCCCGATGAAGATTTCAGCCTATTTGAGTCTCACCAGGGTAAACTGCCATTTAGTTACAAAATATTTATGGTCTTAAGATTTGGGAAAAAAATCTTGCACATTACGTAAGTTGAGGGAGATTCAACTCCTCCCCAACCTGGTGTCTTGAGATTTGAGACAGTCCTAGAAACTCCCCTTTCACTAAAAAGAGCACCCTTTAAAAGCACCGCCTTCTTTCCTTCTCTCTCCTCTGCAGGGCTCCTTCCCTCTTAGCACCAGCTCCGCTGCCTGTAGTGTCTCTGGTTTTAAGGGCCTCATTTCCCCTTATAATACATCACAAGATGTCATGAAACCAGCTCAAGTGCCTGTCGAAAGTGGACTCTTCTAAGTGTGGTTTGAGAAGTTCTGCGTGGTGCTTCCACGGCCGGCTTCCAGCACGTCTGTGCGCCGAGCTTCTTAAGCGCAGACACACAGCTATCATCGCGGAGGCGCCGCGCATTCCTGGAGGGATCTGCAGGCTTCCTCTCCTTCCCGGTCCCTCCGACCCCGGCTGACTCCACCATCAGCTGTGACTCTCCACCAGCGTGCCCTGGAGACCCCTTCATCCTCTTCATCAAATGGAGTGATGACCTCTGACCACTGGTTTGCTGTTGTTGCTGTTGTTGAGTTGCTAAGTTGTGTCTGACTCTCTGTGACCCCACAGACTGCAGCACGCCAGGCTCCCCTGACCTCCACTATCTCCTGGAGTTTGCTCAAACTCATGTCCATTGAGCTGGTGATACCATCCAACCATCTCATCCTCTGTCTGACCACTGTAAGGACGGCTTTTTAGTAGCTGGAAAGATTTTTACAAAAGGATACTCTCAAGGCAGTCATTTTGCCATTGGCGGTCTTTGTAGAGTGTTCTTTGACAACTGATCCCAAAATATTATTTTCCATTTAAAATTTCACTTTCTTCACCTTCACGTGATATTTTGTTGTTGTTTTCTGAACAAAAGGCTGTGGCTAAGTGCAGAGCTCGAGGCTGACAGTTACTTTCTTTCAGTTCCTTTAGGATCATCATTCCATTGTCTTCTGCCCGCTGTTGTGCTCCAGAAGTTGGTTTCAAATGGTCTTTGCGGGTGAGATGTCCTGGGTCCAAATGTTCTTAAGATTTTCTCTTTGGCTCCGGTATTTTGCAGTTGTAGGGCACTGCAGTGCGGTGCAGATTTATTTCTGTTTTTTTCTATTCGGGATTCCTGTCTTCAGCCTGATACACAGTGTCTCACCTCAGTTTTGTAATTTCTCAGCCGTAATCTCTATGCATGTCCTCCCTCTCATTTCCGTGACCCTGCCCCCATCCTTTCTGAGTCTTACTGAATGTATACTGGACCTTCTCAGTCTAGTCTTTATGTCTTCTAACTTCTCTATCGTACTTTCAGTGTCCATGTCTCCGTGCTGATTTTTGAGATTTTCACTCATTTTCAGCTTCCAGTTTGGCAATTCTCTCTTTCGCAGTGTCTAACCTACTTATTACCTCAATCACTGTGTTTTGCTGAATGGTTGTGTTTTATTTTTTTTTTCCCTAAGAAAAACTGTTTTAAATGGTATTTTAATCTCTACTTAGAGTTTTAATGCTTTAACAATGAAAGACTTGAATATTTATTTCTAGCTTTACAATCAATGTTACATAAACAAGTCAACGTTACATATGATTTGCATTTAACACTGTGTAAGATTAAGGTATACAACATAAGACATGCAGAAGACAGGACTTGCCCTGGGCTCAGGAAGCCTCTGAGGAAACAGCGAAGTCCTGAGCAGATAGTTTCCTGTCTCAGATGTCCCACCTCTGTCTCAGCCTCTTGGGTGGAGGTCAGGAAGGTACTCTGAGCGTGACTTCTAACAGCCCATGTGGTCTAGGGTGAGCAGTTCCCTGATGCATCAAGGGCTGAACAGCGTGGGTGGGGGTGAGCTGAAGAGCAGAGACGGTCTTTCTTTTCAGGAGAAAACCTCACTATTTCGGACCCTCGGGAAGAGCTCGTTTGTGTGTCTCTAAAGAGTGTCAGCAACATTCTTTTCTGAGTTCTAAGCTCAAACCAGGCCAGCAAGGGTCCTACAAACTGCTCTTGACCAGTCTGGCCGTGGAACCTAGAAGATAAACACTCTGCTGAGCGCCCTCTGGAAGCTCTCCTCCCTTCCTGGCTGTGAGCAAAGGGTTGTGAGCCATCTCTGGGAGGGTGTCAAGAGGCAGAGGTGCCCACTGTTTGCTCATCTCTCCCCTCTGGCCACTGCATGCAGACAGCAGCTACTCTACAGGACGGCAGAGCCTGGGTCCTCAAATCACCCCATGGACTCACTAACAAGCACACCCACCTTACGCTGTCAAGAGAAACTCCTGTTGTGCAAAAGCAACAGAATTTTTGAGGGTCTGTTTTCTGGCGCAGAGGAAGCTGTCTCGACACCCCACACGCACAACTTTGTCGGGAGGAATTCCTGAACCCCGTGCGTCATAAAGATCCCATCAGAGTCTCTGCATGCTCCTACTTCCAATCACTGGTGGTGAAAACCATCCCTAATTAAGGACAGCAATGCAGGTCCAGCCCTGGGAGAATCCACCATCAAATGCAAAGCAGTGTCATGGGCTCTGAGGCAGGTGACCTAGTCACTCGGGAGAGACGCAGTAGGGGGCGTGGGGTGGCATAGGGATGACCCAGGGGGACGCCAAGAGCCTGGGCCCGCTCAGCTCCTCCTGCAGGAGGCAGGGCAGGGCCCAGAGCCCGACTCACCCGACTCCCGGGTCCGGCCCCGCACGGCCGCGCTCCAGGGCCCGGCGCCGATGGCGTTGAAGGCCTGCATCTGCAGCGCGTACTCGGTCCACTCCTCCAGCCCCTCGACCGTGAACTCCCGCTCCAGCCGGTCACTGACGACTTGGGTCTGCACCGCAGAGGGCAGGTCCGGGCGCCAGCACTTGATCCTGTAGCCCACGGACTCGGGGTTTCCGTTGTACTGAGAGTCCGGCAGTGGCTGGAAGTGGACCACAGTCTGTGGTGGGCCCCGTCTTGGAACCACCCCCATGAGGGTACCCAAGCACCAGCCTGCCTTAAGGGGCCGAGTCCATGGAAAAGCTACTTTGAGGTGAATATTCTTGGACTTTTTCTTTTTTACTTTTCCCTGGAACTTTGCTTCTGTTAATTACAGGAAGCCTTGTCAGTAACTTTAGCTGGACTTAATTTCTTTCAATATATTGTGGCTTAATTTTGTGAGCAAATGTTCTGATTCAATATCAAGCTGGCTCTCTTACAAATGCTTCGGACCTGTTCTGTGTCAACTGAGCTTAAGAACTTATAGGTCTAGCCCGTGGGATGGTCGACTTTCTTCCCTAAAGAATATGTCTTGGTTCCAAGAAGCTAGTGGGTAACGCTACTAATTAGTAAGACAGCTGGGGATGGTCTGAGATCCCACACTAATTGTACAGTGCACCACTTCTTGGTTTAATGACGAGATTAGCTTTGACCTGGACAAAGGCAGGAGGAAGCAACGACTAAGCTCCGGGCTCCCCCCAGCACCATGTAATTTCTCAGCCGTAATCTCTATGCATGTCCTCCCTCTCATTTCCGTGACCCTGCCCCCATCCTTTCTGAGTCTTACTGAATGTATACTGGACCTTCTCAGTCTAGTCTTTATGTCTTCTAACTTCTCTATCGTACTTTCAGTGTCCATGTCTCCGGGCTGATTTTTGAGATTTTCACTCATTTTCAGCTTCCAGTTTGGCAATTCTCTCTTTCGCAGTGTCTAACCTACTTATTACCTCAATCACTGTGTTTTGCTGAATGGTTGTGTTTTATTTTTTTTTTCCCTAAGAAAAACTGTTTTAAATGGTATTTTAATCTCTACTTAGAGTTTTAATGCTTTAACAATGAAAGACTTGAATATTTATTTCTAGCTTTACAATCAATGTTACATAAACAAGTCAACGTTACATATGATTTGCATTTAACACTGTGTAAGATTAAGGTATACAACATAAGACATGCAGAAGACAGGACTTGCCCTGGGCTCAGGAAGCCTCTGAGGAAACAGCGAAGTCCTGAGCAGATAGTTTCCTGTCTCAGATGTCCCACCTCTGTCTCAGCCTCTTGGGTGGAGGTCAGGAAGGTACTCTGAGCGTGACTTCTAACAGCCCATGTGGTCTAGGGTGAGCAGTTCCCTGATGCATCAAGGGCTGAACAGCGTGGGTGGGGGTGAGCTGAAGAGCAGAGACGGTCTTTCTTTTCAGGAGAAAACCTCACTATTTCGGACCCTCGGGAAGAGCTCGTTTGTGTGTCTCTAAAGAGTGTCAGCAACATTCTTTTCTGAGTTCTAAGCTCAAACCAGGCCAGCAAGGGTCCTACAAACTGCTCTTGACCAGTCTGGCCGTGGAACCTAGAAGATAAACACTCTGCTGAGCGCCCTCTGGAAGCTCTCCTCCCTTCCTGGCTGTGAGCAAAGGGTTGTGAGCCATCTCTGGGAGGGTGTCAAGAGGCAGAGGTGCCCACTGTTTGCTCATCTCTCCCCTCTGGCCACTGCATGCAGACAGCAGCACTCTACAGGACGGCAGAGCCTGGGTCCTCAAATCACCCCATGGACTCACTAACAAGCACACCCACCTTACGCTGTCAAGAGAAACTCCTGTTGTGCAAAAGCAACAGAATTTTTGAGGGTCTGTTTTCTGGCGCAGAGGAAGCTGTCTCGACACCCCACACGCACAACTTTGTCGGGAGGAATTCCTGAACCCCGTGCGTCATAAAGATCCCATCAGAGTCTCTGCATGCTCCTACTTCCAATCACTGGTGGTGAAAACCATCCCTAATTAAGGACAGCAATGCAGGTCCAGCCCTGGGAGAATCCACCATCAAATGCAAAGCAGTGTCATGGGCTCTGAGGCAGGTGACCTAGTCACTCGGGAGAGACGCAGTAGGGGGCGTGGGGTGGCATAGGGATGACCCAGGGGGACGCCAAGAGCCTGGGCCCGCTCAGCTCCTCCTGCAGGAGGCAGGGCAGGGCCCGGAGCCCGACTCACCCGACTCCCGGGTCCGGCCCCGCACGGCCGCGCTCCAGGGCCCGGCGCCGATGGCGTTGAAGGCCTGCATCTGCAGCGCGTACTCGGTCCACTCTTCCAGCCCCTCGACCGTGAACTCCCGCTCCAGCCGGTCACTGACGACTTGGGTCTGCACCGCAGAGGGCAGGTCCGGGCGCCAGCACTTGATCCTGTAGCCCACGGACTCGGGGTTTCCGTTGTACTGAGAGTCCGGCAGTGGCTGGAAGTGGACCACAGTCTGTGGTGGGCCCCGTCTTGGAACCACCCCCATGAGGGTACCCAAGCACCAGCCTGCCTTAAGGGGCCGAGTCCATGGAAAAGCTACTTTGAGGTGAATATTCTTGGACTTTTTCTTTTTTACTTTTCCCTGGAACTTTGCTTCTGTTAATTACAGGAAGCCTTGTCAGTAACTTTAGCTGGACTTAATTTCTTTCAATATATTGTGGCTTAATTTTGTGAGCAAATGTTCTGATTCAATATCAAGCTGGCTCTCTTACAAATGCTTCGGACCTGTTCTGTGTCAACTGAGCTTAAGAACTTATAGGTCTAGCCCGTGGGATGGTCGACTTTCTTCCCTAAAGAATATGTCTTGGTTCCAAGAAGCTAGTGGGTAACGCTACTAATTAGTAAGACAGCTGGGGATGGTCTGAGATCCCACACTAATTGTACAGTGCACCACTTCTTGGTTTAATGACGAGATTAGCTTTGACCTGGACAAAGGCAGGAGGAAGCAACGACTAAGCTCCGGGCTCCCCCCAGCACTGCACCCCCGACTCACCACCCAGCGGAGCCGCAGGCTAGTCTCGCTGGCAGTGCGGACGGTGATGCTGGTGGGGGCCACGTCCGGGGGGGCCTGCAGCGTCTGGATGACCCGGGAGGACTGACTGAAGGGGCCGGCGCCGACGACGTTCACCTGCCTCATTCGGAACCTGCAGAGAGAGGGGACGCGGGAAGTGGAAGGAAACAAAACCCCACCCCGGTTTCACACGGCACACCACGGACCTCGGCAGCTCATTTTACGCTGAATGTTTTCCCCTTAAAACGAGTGAATCTTGATTCACCTGCTCTAAGCTTAGGAAGGATGTTAAAACGAGCGTAGGTCCAGTAGCACCTCTCATCAGGTTTTCTAAAAAAACCCCAGCCCCTCACTTTGGAACTGCACTGAAGCAGCGTGCTTCACAAAGAGTAATCCCCCCTGTCACTCCCTGCGTTAGCCGCTCGCCGTCTTCTGTCCCGGTCATACGAAGTGCATCCATCCTGGCAGAGCAGGGACGCTGTCACCCAGCACCTGCGATGACTGGAAACCCTATCTCTTCCCTCTGTCTATGGGAAATCACGCCATCTCAGCCACCGTCACTCTGCCCTTTGTTCGGGCCGAGGATTTACTGCCTGCGTAAGTTTCAGGTCAAGAGGCAAAGGTTAAATGGCACATAAATGCTTGATTAGTGAAACCCATGCCTCCGGGACTCAGGGAGGGTGAGGCAGAAGGTGTTTTCAAAGATGTCTGCTTTTCACACATGCAGCACCCTAACAGCCCCAGAGGTGGAGTTCTGTGCAAAAAAAGAAAAAAAAAATCTACATCTCCAGCCTTGGCTCCTGAGCCTGAAACGCCAGCCATGCCTGCTGGCTGCCCGGCCAGCGAAGCTGGTGGAGGGGACGCTGCTGGCCTAGCAGCAGGGACAGTCTCTCTGGGGATGACACTCCACTCAACAGCATCTGGTGGCCGGAAAAGCTCAGTTTACTGCTACGGCAGCTGGAAGCATCTCGCTTGCACGCGTGCAGCTGGGTTTCACTGCTGCGGACGGAGGGCCCCGGCGGGCGGCTCTCACCGGTAGTGAGTGTAGGGCGTGAGGTCCGGGATCTCCAGCATCTGGGCGTCCGGCTCGTTCTCCTCCTCGCAGAGGGTGACCCACTCCTCCTCATCCCCGATGGCTCCAACCTGCAGGACGGAGGGCCTGGGACCCGCTGGACCGTGTGGGGCTGAGGCCACTGGCCAACCCCTCACATGGGGGGCGTTCGGTCCCGTGAGCGCACACCCCCCACCCCCTTGACCTGTGCCTCCGAGCCGGGGCCCCTCTGTCCCCACTACTGGGTCTGGGGGTTTCAGTCACCAGCTCTCAGTCAGGGCCTGGGCATACCTGGCCCCGGGGACTCAGACCAAGGGCTGGGGACGGGACCTGCCTTCAGGTCCTTCATCCCTGTGGACAGGGGACCATCCGGCAGAGATGACCTGCCCAGCCCCACGGGGCCAGAGTGGCTGGGAGTCCCCACAGAGGGTCCAGAGCCGTTTCCCCAGCCGTGCCTCCTGCTTCCACCCTGACCCCTTCTGCCCGAAGGCACACCGAAGATGCCACTGTTGGCTGGGCCTCTGGAGGTTCCTGTGCAGGGGACCCCGCTGCTGCCCTGGGAACTAGCTGAGGTGGTAAGTCCTGCCTTGGGGCACAGCTGACCTGACGTCTTCTGCCCTGAACCCCTTGTCCTGCCCGACACTCTGTGTCCTGATTTTATTCCCTGCCCGTGAAGTGCCATCTAGTCAGCTACCCAGGTGCCATTTTCAGCCCTTCCAGGGCCACCCGGCCCGACCCTGAGCCACACCTCTCCTGACCCCCGTCCTCACCCGAGTGGCTTCTACTTCTGCCCAAGCCAGTCTGACTGCCCTGCTTGCGCTGTCTGCCCTGTGGACCAATGGACCTGACCCTGCGAGAGAGCAACGGTGCGGGTGGGGGGCACTGGTCACCACCTGCCAGGGAAGTCCCCGAGTTCTCTGTAGGTCCCTGCACCCTATCCAGGCAGGCTCGGGGGGTCGGGAGCCTGGGGACACCGGCAGACGGAGGGCTGTGGGCTCGGAGAGCCTCAGGCCAAGCAGGCAGTGCCGAGGCGGGCCAGCCAGGGCCCCGTGCAGGCAACGCCCCACAGACGGCTTCAGGGACAGCCCAGGAAATGTGTTTGCAACGTCTGCAGAGAAACCAAGCTGGCAGGCGGTCACAGGGGGTGGCATGAGGATTTAGAAGGACCTTGGTGGACTGGAGACGGGCAAAGCCAGAGGGGACAGCAAACGTGGGGCCAGGTGGCCTGAGTCCCAGAGAAACGAAACACAAAACTCTAAACCCTCTCTGTGCACAACGTCAAAACGGCTTGGCAGGTCCTCCAACAGTTAAACCCAGAACCACCACATGACCCAGCAACCTCACTTCTGGGTCTACACCCCGAAGAAGTGCAAGCTGGCTCTCCAACCTTTGTGCGCACACAGTCACGGACGCTCTGCTCACAGCAGCCCAGGGCGTAAGCACGCAAGCGCCTGTCGATGGTCGCTGGGGAAACAGGGGCGCAGCCCCCGGACGGATGCTGCCTGGCCGCGGAAGGGGCGGAGCGCTGACCCTGCTGCATGGCAGGCGGGCCTTGAAGGCGTGAGGCCGAGAGGAACCAGACCTGCAGGCCACACACCGCGCGATCTCATCTCATAAAATGCCCAGGACAGGTGGACCCGCAGGAACAGAAAGCAGATGGCTGGGCACCAGGGCAGGGGAGGCAGGCGTGGCACCGTCTCGGGGGCCTGGAAACGTTTTGGCCCCAGGTAGGGGTGGAGGCTGGATTGGAGGCACCAATCTGTGAACCGTACACCTCGATGTGGCCAACTTTATGTTCGCCACGAATTTCACCTCAATGAGAAAACATCAGAAGTACAAAAGGCGGTGACCAGTCAAGAACACGGTGGGGAAGAGATCAGCATGTCAGAGCGGATACTGAGCTCGGGGGCAGCGAAGCAGTGAGCGGCTGGAGGGGCAGGGATGGCAGGAGGAGGGCGGCCGGGGCCCAGGGCCGGGCGCTCGGGGGCCCAGGTCTCCCCGGCCTCAGTGTGTGACCCCACAGGAAGGGCTGCAGGTTGGCTGTGGGGCTTTTGTTCTGAAGAGTGTAGCCTACAACTGCAGGGCTGGGGCACCAGAGCCACATTTCCCCTCCCTGTCTACTGCTCTTTTTTAAAGACTTGGATTTGAATGGAGGCCACATCATCGGGGCTCAGGTGGGTGCTTCACAGCCACGTGGACCCGTCGGCCATTCTCCCTGTGGGCCCATCTGTCGTGACAACCTTTCGAAAACGCGTCCGCCCTCTTCTGTTCTCCACAAAGCTGGCGATGTTCTTGGAATATGGACAGAAACCGGGCCTTCGGGATGAAGTCCTTGGAATCTGGACCGAATCCGGGCCTTTGAGACGTCTCCGTGAACAGGACCCCGGCCCCCCGCCCCCGAAACAGGGCACAGAAGGCGACGCCCTAATTCCCTGCCCTCCGGCACCTTCTGTGACACACGGCTGGTCACATCCAGCTGGCGCCCGGCAAAGGTTCCCTGTGCTCGCGGGTGAGGGAGTGGTGGGCGGTGCGGGGCTCGGGGAGAGCACACGAGGGGCGATCTGGAGCCCAGAGAGGCAGGGGCTGCAAGCTGGTCAGAAGGGTGACGGGTGGTGAGCTCCGAGCCTGTGGTTTCTGCAGCTTTGCACTTCAGTTGACAGCATCTGGGCGGACCCTGACGCGCGAGTCAGAGGCCATCAGCGGCTTTCAGACAGAGGGGACTCAGGCGGCTCACCCACAAGGCCCTGGCCTGCCTCCCGCTCGGGAACGTGGCGTTCCTGGCCACGGGTGCAGGCACGGCAGCCCCGCAGCGGAGCCTCTTCCCCGCAGTCTGCGTTCTCACTGTTCGCCCACCCTGTCCGGGGGCCCCACGGGGTGCAGCCCCCTCCTGCCTCCTTCCCAAGGCGTCTTCCCCTCTGTTGTCCCTCGTCCCGTGAGCCCCTGAGGGGGGTACGGGGTCTGGCTCACCACCGAAGCCCCATCACCCCCACTGGGGTCCAGCCCAAACTCGGGCCCAACCGGTCAGCTTATTAACATACGGATGAATGTGTTAATACAAACAAACGTGCATGATTTCAAAATCAGTGTTGAGACGGGCTACCTAGTGCTGAGCTCCAAAACTAACGATCAGAGAACGGACGTAACTATGGCTCCAGACCTCGGGGCTGGGGGTCGAGTTTCCCTAACAAGCGGTTTACACGTGGGGTAAAGAGGGGGGCGCTTCTCTGGTTTACACGTGGGGTAAAGAGAGGGGCACTTCTCCGCTTCTCCGCAAGGAGCCAATGACTGTGCTTCCTGCTGGGCTCCTCAGGCTTGGCTTAGATCCCAAGACCGTCAGGAAGGAGCTTTCTAGAAGCAACCAGCGCTCACTAATGGCGCCTGGGCAGGGGGTGCGGAGGGATTCTTCAAAGATAAAACAATCAGAGCTCCACGGGGAGGCTGGGGTTTTGACAATTTTTTTTTTTTTTGCTTCTTTTTCTTTTAAAGCTAACAAACAGCACTTTGCAATACTTAGGACTAGAGCAGAGATGCCATACATCTCAAATGCCGCTCAGTGGGGGACAGTCATGAGCATCCGCGGGGAGCCCTGTGTCCTGTGCTGAAGCCCCAGGAGTCGCCGTCTCCTGCCTCCTCTGGGTAGGGCCCTGGGCTGCTGTTCCCAACCCCGGCAGGCACTTGGCACCCGAGATCCGGGAGGCGGGGCTTCTTCAGACCTGCCTGCCCTTTGAATGCCTGGGGTCCCAGCCTCTCCACCCCTGCTGAGTGGGCTTTTCATCAGGGTTGCCGAGTTGCCTGCCCTGGGGAGCCCCTGCCTCTGAGAAGTCAGGTGGAAACCAGCCCGCTGGGCAGGATCTCAGGCGCCCCCGCTGCCCATAGCGCTGATGAGCTCAGCATCCCAGGGGCTGGGGATCGATGGCCACTCAGAGGAGAGGCATTAACCTAGTCCACAAGGGGATGGCGAGTGGAGAAGGGCACGTGGAGCTGAGAGTGAAGGACAGAGAGAGCTCCAGAATCCATGCCATGGAAGGATGCTGAGCCGAGCCCCGGAGTCAGCAGGAAAACCCGCCCCTCCAGCAGCCTGAGGTCTGAGTGGGCTGGGTGTGGGGACGCCAGAGAGGCTGCTGGGGGCACGGAGGAGGGGGGCTCAGATTGGCTGCCCCGCTGGCCCCGCTGGCAGATTGCAGCACAACCCGGCCGGGACTCAGACCTGGATGGGGCTCCAGGCCAGTTCGCAAAGAGTCCAGTCAGCCTGTGACCCTAAGGAGCTCCCCCGCCCACCCAGCGCTGCCTGACGTCAGCGTGTGTGGAGGCTCCTGCTGGGAGACAGCCGTAGGCCAGCTCCCTCCCTCCTCTGATCCTGACAGTTGGTGGTTCGTTTGCTTTTTAGCTATTTTATATTCTTTCTGTCTTCAGAGGCAGGAGGATCGTGATGCGACCTTTCCAGAGGCTCGGGGCTTTGTCCCCCGGCCCCTGCACCAGCAAACAGCCCTGGGGACTGCAGATTCGAGCCCGGCTCACCACCCTGGCCCCAGGGATGGCCCAGGGCCTTCTCTGCTGCCCAGCCTTCCTTCTCTTACCTCCCCCGGGTACTGGGGTTTCTACCACTTTGTTCACATCTCCCCTGAAATATCCTCCTAGGAACCAGTTTTTCCATAAAGCACCCCCGTCCCAAGAAGAGGCTTCCCCTGGAACCACTGTGGACCCAGGACGGTCCCTGCACTGGGGCCCCTGGGGGCCCGCCTTCCTGGAGTCTGTAGACCCACTGTGTGTGGCCCGAGCCCCCGGCCAACCAAAGAGCTGCTCTATGACTCGGGGTGGGGAGGGAGGTGTGGGACCAGCCTGGAGCCGCCGAGGGAGCCGGGCACCCAGCTCCCGCTCAGCTCTCATGTGAAGCCGGCCTCCCAGGGTCCCTCACGAGCGTCGGGGGACGGTTCTGTGCCTGGCGCTTCTCTCCCTCAGACATGCCCCCTCTCTAGGGCAAACAGGACTGTCCACATCTCCACGAACCCTGTGCGGGTGCCGTGCCACTTGCTAAGATCTCGAGATGCCGGCGAGGGTTGGGCGCCATCACTGATGAAGCGAGGTGGGGTGGGAGTCTGGGGGGCTGGGAAAAGGGCAGGAACCCGAGAAGCCCCGCCTCCTGCTCACGTGATGCGGGCACCCGGCCTTGCAGTGGGGACCACAGGACAGCCCCGAAGGCCCACCGGGAGACGCTGACGGGGGAAGCGCATGGAGCGCTGGGACACCCTGGCTGAGGCTCAGAGACCGGGAGACTCAGGTTCTCAGGAACACAGTCCCTCAGCAAGGCCCTGCAGGCCTCACATCGGCCCCCTCCTCCCCTCTGGTGCCTGCTCCCATCACTGCCTGCTCATGCCCAGCCGCCCAGACGCCGCGGCTCAGCCTTCCCCGCGTGTACCAGCCACAGCTCTTGCTCTGTATCAAAGACCCTGACACGGGGGCCTTGGTGACCCCGCAGGGCCCACCCCTCCCCGGGCAGCCAGGTCCTAGAGACAGTAAACGGCTCAGCCGTGAGCACACCTCCCTGTGCAAACCAGCCAACCCGGAGCCCACCACCCACACCCCCTACACGGGCTCCCACCCTCTGGGCCACTGTCCACCTGTCCTCTCCACCCTGGGCAGGTTCCACACAACCGGGATGGGCCCTGTGCCCTGGAGCCCGCGAGAACGATCCAGACCAGCCAGTCCTCAGCCTGCCCACCCCGCCTTGTCCACTCCCTCCACAGAAACCTCAGTGAGGCCTCTGGTCCGCCCTGACCCTCTCTCCCTCTGCCTCCAGCTGCCCTGGGGTCTCCCCGTGCGGCCCTGCCTGGCATCGCGTGCCCCTCCTCTTGGGAACTGTGAGTAACAAACGATCTTTCCAGGCAGTCATCTCCTGACCCCCTGGCTCACTCTACCCAAATAATAATAAAATTCACATTTTAAACCAACCGAGGGACATGCGCCTGTCACTCTGCTATTTTCTCTGGAGTGTCCTGCTCCCCATCAAGCTACAAAAAGTTCACCTCCTACGTGGAGCCCTCCTTGATTATCCCACTCTGTTACCATTTTCTTTCCAAGGCCGTCTTGGCAACACTTTTTTTTTCATAACAGTTCCCACAAGCCCCATTTTACTGATTGTTACATCTCCGTCATCCCTCCTACCCACTCCCCCAGTCGCGGATTTCCAGAGGTGAGGACTGGAAGCGTTCCGCCTTTGTGATCTAGGATGCGGCATGAATCCGGAGACCCATATGACAGTAGGGCTCAAAAAGTGTTTGCTGGATGAATGGATGACTGGAAGAAGCAGATATAAAACCTAATGACGGGAAAAATGAAGCGTATAGGCAAACCTAAAATCCCAACAGGAGAATCAGGATGAAAGACTCTGAGCAGTTCTCCAAAAGAACAGGAACACATAACTCCCGTAAAATTTAATTCAGTTTGACGGGGTGATTTATACGGACGCTGACCCCTATTTCTTGAAAGTGACACTTGCAGTGAAGCGCTTCCCTCGGTTGTACCTGAGTCGTCCCTTAGGCTGCGGTATTTCCTTCTGTGGTCTGTTGAAAAGTCCCTTAACAGGAGGAAGTAAAGACCTGACTGACTTAATGAACAGAAAAGCCACCTCAAACCATCCATCTTGTACAGTCTTCCTACGCAAGTTGAGAAATAAGAGAGGAAAGTCAACACAAGGGCGTTATTACGGACAATCAAGCAAACAATAAGCACCGAAATATCCGAGCGTACGTGTCATTGTCACCCATCCCCGCGGCACGCACGCGCTCGGGCAGAGGCGTCACACATCGGGCAGAGGCTGTTCCCATCTCGGCAACTCTGTCTGACGGCCGAGCCACTCCTGGAGGAGCCGCCAGTGATGACAGCCCTCATATGCACACGTGACAGACCGCTCAGAAATAATGCTGCTCGTTTCCTTCCCATTATGAAAGAAACTCCACCACAGTGAAGGCTCTCGACAGCTGAAATGCTGAGAGCCCCTCGGCGGAAGGGCCGCAGACGGCACTGAACCACCCGTGACGAGGGAGGGAGGAGATGAAGTCAGCGGTCAGAAACCCCCCACTCCAGAGCTCAAGGTGACGAGACAAAGAACATCTGACCTGTGAACCCGCCGGAGACAGAACACGCCATGGGAGGTGGCAGGCAGCCAGGTGGACGGACACACACAGGCAAAGGGTGGACAGCCTCCCGGGGGCAGGCGCCGGAAATGGCTGATGTGGCCTGGCCCTGGTTCCACGCGAGTAGATGCCCCCACCAGCTCTTGGGCGCTCTGGGCGCTCAGCTGACGCAAGCCGGGCTGGCTTCTGGCCGCGGGAGCTGCTCCTCCTGACCAGCACCCCTCCTCCCCTGCCGGGGACGTGGGCCACCTTGGTTCTCTGACTGGAGACCACGGAAGTCCAGCACCTCCGGAGCTGAGCGTCAGCAGGACGCTGCCCTCGGGTGGGCAGGTGGGCCCGGCCTGGCCCTGGCAGCCGGCTTGACGGCAGTCCTTTCTGGGCCGAGCCGTGCACTCGGCACAGGCCCATCCCAGGAGCACGCGCAGGGCAAGGACAGTCCTTCCTTGGAGCCACGCTGCCGCAGGCCGCTCTCTTTGAGTCCAAACACTTGGCTTCACTTGCACAGTTCTCCCATCTGCTTGTGTCTGTTAAGTGCTCAGAACATGCGAGCCAGCGTGGAGGCTCTCAGTGCCACGCCCTTCTCCCAGCGCTATCCTGAGGGGGCCAAGCCCCCGAGGCCACGGGACTCGCCCAGCTTTCTCTGGGGAGGCGTGTCAGCCAGCAGGAGAGGAAATGAAGGCCGGGCTTCCACTCTCCAGCCTGGATCCCGTCCTTGGGGGTGGTGGTTGGGGGAGACAGAACCCCTGCCCCACCCCAGCTTCTCTGCGGAAGGAAGGTGCGTCCCCACCTGCTGGCCCTGGGCCGCGTCGACCGCCTCGGGCCTCTGCGGGCGCCCAGGCTGGGGCCCCCGGGCACCGGCCCTCCACCCCAGCTGCTCTTTAATTACCGAGACCAGCACTCAGAGGCCGTGCTGTGTTTTATGGGCACATAACACTCTCTGAAACCGTTCCCGTTGAGAAAATGGCTACTATTATGCACAAACACACACTAAGTGGGCTTTTTTTTTCCCTTTCCTCTTTCCGATGGAAACAGTTTCTATCTGCACCCAGGCGCTGCCACCAGCATCTTCATGGCAGAAAGCCACGCTCACAGCGGGCTCGGGAGCAGCTGGGGTGACTGGCTCTTAGACTCAGCCCACGGCTGCGATGGGGGGTGGGTGCAGGGGCTCTGGGCAGGTGGGCAGGCGGGCGCGGGAGCAGGGAAAACACGTGCCGTCTGCAGTCTCTCCTCTCCTGGTGTGCTGTGAAAATGTGGGAAGAGAGGCTGTGCCCGCTCTCCAGTCAAAGGTTACTAATTAAGCGAAGCATTACAGGGCCAGAGTTACCTGCAGAAACCGCAGTTTACAATTTTATTAACCCACATCTGGGCATCAGCTTATTTCAGGCCTTTCAAGGGGGCTCCTCCAATGATGAGGGTCTTTGATTCCACAGTTCACTGGTGACAACCCCAAGGACGCAACCTTCTTGGCACACTTACACAGTGCTCAGAATTCAAAAGAAACTTCTGCAAATACATGGATCAGAGGAAGAAGAGCAGAGGCTGTCCCGTCACGCAGCGTTTGGCACAGCCCGGTCCTTGCTCCCAGAGGCTTCCCGCTGCCCTCCCTGGCTAGCGGCCATGGTCGCTGGGGGGTGGGCCAGGATGCCACCGTCTCTGTGGACCTCCGCAGCCACCTGAGGGGACTCAGGCCTCCTTCCTCAGCCAGCACCCCGAGCAAACCTCTACAAATTACTCCCCTGCTTTCCACACGATGAATCGCTAAGTGGCCGACAGCTCACTGCCCCGCCTGCCCCTGAGCCTCATCGCTCTGGGGATCCCAGCCCACAGCCAGGCACGGGGCAGGGGGTGGGGACCGTTTCTCAGATGAGCGACCGGGTGAGCGCAGAGAGCAGCTGCCTGGGCTTGATCCGCGCCCACGCGAAGGGAACGAGGTGGGGAATGTTTCGGAAGGCTTCATATACACCACTCGTGGTCTCCAGGGCCCCAGTGTGCTGAGTTTAGGAAATGTGGAGCCTGCCTGGGCCAGGGAGTGTGCCCAGACATTCTCAGAGGAATAGCGGGGGTGCACCGAGGCTTCCTGGAGGGCAGTGTGACGTGGACACGGCCTCCCCCTGCCCTGAGGCGCTGATGGGCTTCTCAGAGGAGACCCTTGTGTCCACAGAATACGGAGCCATGCTCTTCCAGGATATGCAAACATGCCCGCATGTCCTGACGCTCCCGCAGCCCGCGAGACGGCTGCTGTCAGGCCTGCTCTGCAGCGAAAGCACCTGAACAAAGGATTCACCCAGAGCCACCCAGCCGGGAGGGCGGGGCCACCCAGCCGGGAGGGCGGGGCCACCCAGCCGGGAGGGCGGGGCCACCCAGCTTCTCTGGTCCCGAAGCCTGTGCTGCCGGCTTCTGCACCACCAACAGGGTCGTTCTCCACACCATGTGTCCTGGGGGCCCTTGTCCGTGGCCCTTCCCCGGCAGTGAGTCAGAGGACGATGCGTGGAAGGTGATGACGGCCTGGAGGGCGGTATTGATATAAGGAGAGGCGTGACAGGGTCTCTCAAACGGCCTCAGAGGCCGAAGGTCTGTTCAGTCCCCGGACAGGCCGTGCGTGCATCAGCAGTCGAGCGGGGTGAGTCGGAGTGTGTTCTGCCTTCAGCCTGAGAAAAGTGAACGCCGGCCTAGCAACGAGCGCCTTCCAAGGCCTTTACAGAGATGCCTCTTCGTTGTTATCATTTTCTCCCCCCTGTGCTGGGCCTTTACTGCTGCATGGCTTTCTCTAGTTGTGGCGAGTGGGGCTCCTCTCCAGATGTGGTGCCCGAGCCGTGCGCTGTGGCGGCTTCTCGCTGTAGGGCATGGACTCTAGAGCTCGGGCCCACGGGCATGGCCTACAGGCTTGGCGGCTCTGCAGCATGTGGGATCTTCCCGGATCAGGGATCTAACCCGCGTCTCCTGCCTTGGCAGGTGGATTCTTTACCACTGAGCCACCAGGGAAGGCTCCTTCACTGAGTTTAGAATGGACACCCTGCTGTACTTAGGAGCAGTTCATAAATAAGAGCAGGATTCGTTTGCCCCAAAGTGGACATCCATGCTAATCTTCGCCACATCACTGTGAGATTTTCTTGGGATAACTTCGTATATGAATGAAAACCAGTTCCGACTAATTCGATCAATAGATGGATGAGCACAGCACACACCTGTCGCGGTCTGCTCACGGAGTCGGTGCAGAGGACTGAGGAGAGTGGTGTCTCGTCCGCGAGGCAGGCGGGGTCATCACAGGGGCCGAGTGTGTGTCAGCTCCGGGACAGGGGTGGCTCAGGGCCCCCCAGGCACCGAGTGAGGGAATGCCAACAAGTATCCTCCAGTCTCCTCCTGGCCAGGAAACGTCTGCAAGCCTTACCCCTGGGGGTTGGACCCAAGTTTCTTTTTATAGATGAACACTTACTCACTAGGAATATTGAAACACAAATCCTTCGGATAACGAGTTCCAGGGGAGAACATTTCCTTTCTGGTTTTGAAGTTCCAACCGTCTGGACCACTACCAGAATTTTCAGACTTGCTGAATTAATGTTAAGATATTTCAGACAAACTATTTTGAAGGGACATCCAGTTCTGAAGATTCGGCAGACCAGATAACCTCCCACGCGAGAGCCGGTGCAGAGCTGGACGGAGTGTGAGAGACACGTGAGCGAGGCACAGCCTAGCGTACGGGGGAGAAAGGCAGGTGCCTCCCCTTTGCAGGCAAACGGGCCGTGAAACCTAGGCAAGCACTGACTGTAAGAAGAGATGCTAACAGGCATCACAGCCTTTGGAGATACAGAGAAAAAAGGTGGGGCTGAAACGCTGGGCACAAGTATGCCCCAGCTGGGATGAAAGGGCTTTAGAAGCTTGTGTCACTGGGAGGGAGAGAGACAACGGCCACCTGTAGGTTTGCATAACTGAAGTTTGCAAGCTGACATTTTTAGGGTGGCTTCACTCTTCCTTCCAGAAGCACAGTGCAAAGGAGCCCAGTCAGGACCCGTGCAGAGAAGGTGCCAAGCAGGGTGGTCATCTCTGAGGACCAGCCACACGCGGGGGATTCAGCAAGTGAGGAGATGGAGCAAGAACACTGGGAAGAAAGTCAGGCTGGGGTCAGCGTGGAAGCGGAGGCCTGAGTGACGGGGCGGTGCTGAACCGTACGCGCCCCTGGTGGCGCAGACCGTAAAGAATCTGCCTGCAATGTGGGGGGCCTGGGCTTCATCCCTGGGTCGGGAAGAGCCCCTGGAGAAGGGAACAGCTGCCCACTCCAGTGTTCTTGCCTGGAGAATCCAATGGACAGAGGAGCCTGGAGGGCTATAGTCCATGGCGTCGCAAAGAGTTGAACACGGCTGAGCAACAAACACTCACACACACTCACACACACACAGTGAACTGTATTTGGAGGTGCTCCTGTGAGCCAGCGCGTCTCAGCTTATGCAGACAGACCTGGGGGCAGACCTGTGAGTAGGGTCTGGGAGAAGCGACACCCCAGGAGCCGTGAGCACAGCCAGGGCCCAGGTCTTGGTTTCTAAATCCCACTCTCCACGGAAAGGACCCAAAGTTCCTCAGAGAAATGGCTGAGAAAGAAGAGGAAGGAGTGAGTGAACTAGAACATCTCGTGCCAGAAAGTAAGGAGGGCCTTGGAATAACTGGAACTTGTGAAAAGAACACAGAAGCCAGCTGGAGGGACGGCCTCCCACACTGACATAAATAATGATCAGAGCGGATTATAATCTGTCAGGAAGATAGGAACCCATGCGTCCACACTGAGGCAAACAAACAAGTGAGAGGAGAAAGCTTAAAAAAAAGGAAAACAAAAAAGTCCAATCAATAAATGTAGAAGAAACAATTGAATTAGAAAGGTCACAACTGGGTGCCTCATTATACTAATTAATTCTGGCAAGACCTAATCAGGGAATGATTCTTTAGGAGGTGAGTGGAAGGGAGAATGAGACTTTCACACAATCTGGAAGCATCTCCCACAGGATACTCACTCACTGTGAAGGGGAGAGAATCAGGTGAGCAAAACCAGCTCCACCAAAGACGGGGCCCTTCCACCTCACGCCCAACACGCCAGGACGCAGTGCAGAGGACTCGGCGCCTCTCTGGCGACATTCTGACCAAAGATACATAATCTGGGTCTAACCATGGAGAAACGCGTGGACCCAAATTGAGGGAGGTTCTGGGAAACGAGTGGCCTGTGATCTTTGACACTGTCAAAGTCAAGAAAGTCGAGGAGCGACCGAGGGACTAGCACAGGTGGCGGGGAAGGACAGACGGACAGCTGGCGTGGCGTGCGGCCCTGGGCTGGAGCTTTTGCTACCGAGGACATTTAGGGACAATTGACAAAACTTGGATGGCGTGTTGGAGTGGCTGGAGGGTTGTTTCTTTGTGGTATTCTAGCAACTTTTATGCAGTTTTGAAATACTTTCAAGGTGAAAGGTAAACATGAATTCAGGGCAACCCCAAGCTTTTAAGAGGTGGCTACAGGCTGACGGTGAGCTGGCGGTGAGCACTCTGAGCTGTGGATCTGCCCCGCCGGGGCCGCTCTGAGACACGGGGTGCAGCTGGGGAAGCGGCAGGGAGCCCGCCCGGATCGTCTTCCCCAGGGAACCGGAGCCTCTGAACCTCCACGCATAGAGCTGAGAAGAGGCCGGCTCACTGACACAGCCCCTCAGGCCTCGTGCAGGGGCCCCAGGGACAGGACCTGAGCAGGAGATGGTAGCTTTTAACCTGCTGTGTCAACCAGGGGACCTATGTCATCTTGTTTACGCACAAACAGGAAGGTGCCTGGACCCCAGACCTGGAGCTGCTGATGAACTGATTTGTTGGGGGGGGGTGCAGGGGGGCGCTCTGGGTGCTAAAATCTGCCCACCCGCCAGTGCACAGCTGGGATGGAGAAGCCCAGGAGCCTTAGGAAGATGATCTCCAGGCTCCTGTCTGTGCTGGTGAGGTCGGGGTGTCAGCACCCCTGCCTCTCACTCTCCCTTCAGAGCAATCACAACATTACTTACGAAAACTGGTGAGAAAGTAAACTCAATTTCCAGAGTCAAACCAACGCCAGAAAAGGCCAAGTTCACTTATGAACATGGATACAAAAACTCAAACCCAAATTGAATCAAACACTATAAACAGCAAATTGCATTTATCTCAGAAACACTGGGACTAGCGAACATTAGAACATCAACCTAAAGCATCTTACCAACGGACAAAAGATGGAAAGACACGAACAGCTTCATAGATGCAAGACACAGTTTGACAAAATTACACTTCTTTATGATTTTTTTTAAATCCCCAAATTCCCCAAAGCAACTCCCAGCAAAGCAGGATTAGAAAAGAATTGTCTTAACCCAATACAAGCTAGCTGTAAAAACAAAATACCAAAAATTCCCCACAAAACCAACCATAAATGTTGTAAATGTCAGGCTTGATAATAGAAGCTTAACTGAATTTCTTTAAAGTTAGTAATAAAACAAAGGTTGTTCTATCACTGCTCTGATTCAATATGATACGGGGGGATCTAGACCGTCCACTGAGAACAATAAATAAAAAGAAACAAAAAACAGAAAGAAAGGACATGGAGGTTTCAAAGGAAGAAGCAAAACTGCCAGTGGCAGGGGGTGATGTGGCTTCTTTGCAGAAACGGCAGCGGAGTTAACGCGCTAACGAGAGATTCCGGGGCTTTGGGCCGTGACGCCCCAGCGCCGGGCTGGGCTGACACAGCAGTAGCCTCAGGTGGGCGCCGGGGGCCAGGCCACTCGGGCCGCCCCCGCTCCTGGGCGGAGCTGTGCCGCTCAGTCCCTCGCGTCTTGTCTGCAGGAAGGGGTCACAGTGACCTCCTCATAGTCAGTACGAGGATTAAATGAGTGAATGTGTAAAAGCGCTTAGAACACATTTGTTTTGTCGCTCAGTCATGTCTGACTCTTTGCGACCCCATGGACTGTAGCCCGCCAGCCTCCTCTGTCCACGGAGTTCTCCAGGCAAGAATACTGGAGTGGGCTGCCATATCATCCTCCAGGGGATCTTCCCGACCCAGAGATCAAACGCACGTCTTCCCGGGGAAGCCCACGAATACTGGGGCGGGTAGCCTATTCCTTTTCCAGGGGATCTTTCCACCCCACCCAGGAACTGAACCGGGGTCTCCTGCGTTGCAGGCCGGCTCTTCACCAGCTGAGCTCCCGGGGAAGCCCAAGAACAAATGAGAGTTCATTAAATTAAAAGAAAAAAATCCCAAATCAGCGGTGATGCTACAGGCCAGCCACAGCCAGAAAAAGCCATTCCAGATGCGAGACGCCCATTGATCCTCCTGCCGGCCTTGGACGGCGCTGCTGGCCCTGTTTACAGGCGAGGACTCTGAGGCTGCCACAGGAGTTAAACATGCCCAGGACCCCGGAGCTGGGAAAGGGGGCAGGAAAAGGGGGGCCAGGGTGGCTGGTACAAAGTCCACATTCTTCCTATCACGGCTTTCAGGGCACACGGATCGCCCCCCGCCCCCCCCGCCCCCTAGCTTCCCTGCCTTTTGGAAAGCAAAGCGAAGGTAATAAGGGATAGCCCAGTGCTTTCCCCAAGAAGAAAACACCTGATGAAAATAGACGTATTGTGGAAAGACGTACTGTGTTCGTGGATAGAAAGACTCGACGTCACGAGACGTGAGGAAGGTGAGAAAAACGCTGCATAAGTCAGGCAGTGCACGTGCGGGCGTGTGTGCATGTGAGGGCGTGTGCGTGCGTGCATGTGTGTGATGGCGGGGGTGGTGAAGGCCTTACCACACACTAACACACACTTTAAAGCCTTGCTAATTAAACAAAGTGCAGCTGCTGCATGAACAGCCAGAGTAACAGAACGGAATAAAGATTTCAGAAACAGACCCACCTGCTCACGGGAATGTAATGCTACAGATGGGGGGGGGGAATTCTTAATAGACGGCTTTGAGACAATTACACAGCTACTTGCAAAATCATAAAATATGGATTCATATCATTCATATCAAAGAACAAATTCCAAATGGATGGAGACCCAAATGCAAACACGGAATCACAGAAGTGGCAGCAAAAGCTGGGTGAGACCTAAGACCTCAGCGTCCAAAGGCTCGCAGGAAAAGGCTGATGGATCGATTCATTAGACTAACTAATTAACAGGGTAACTGATAGAGAAACAAACGCCAATTTGTTTTGGCATGGCAAAAAAAATCTATATACAGTTGACAGAAATGCAACGTGTACCACCTGCAGCAGAAAGCTTTGGTGACGTCTGGAAAGTTTACACTCACTGTTGGTCCCGAAATCCCATTCCTAGGGATGGAGCCCAGAGACTCCGCCGCGCAAACACAGAAGGAGTGTCCAAAGGTGAGAGCAACCTTTAGGCAGAATAAGGCCCCCTGCAAGCATCTCCCCTAACCCGGAAGTCCATACCCTGAACCCTGGGGCCTGGTCACCCCACGTAGAAGGGACTCTGCAGACGTGATTAAGGTTAAGAGCCTTGAAATAGGGAGATTATCCGGGATTATCTGGGTGGGTCTAATCGACCCTGAAAACGCAAGACAGAGGCGGGAGAGTGGGTCAGGGAGAGAGACGAAAGAGACAGCGGCGGCCTGAGAAGGGCCTGCGCCACCACCCCCCACCCCCCCCTGCTGGCTCTGCAGGTGGAGAAAGGGGCGCGGGGAGCCTTGGAGCTGGGGGTAATGGTGCCCGGCTCCGTCCCAGGGCCTCAGCAAGTGAGTGCTGCCAATAGCCTGGACAAGTGAGGGGAGCGGGGAGATGGTGGTCTCCTGGAGCTTCTGGACAGGAGCACAAGCTGCCCACATCACCGGGAATGGAGCCAGTGTTTTATAATAACTATAAGTGGAGTATCGCTTTAAAAGTTACAAATCACTATACTGTACACCTGTAACTTACGTAATATTGTACAGCTGCTATACATCAATTTAAAAGGAGGAGCAGGCTAGCAGGCATGAAATAAATAAGATAAAGGATTTAATGTACAGCACAGTGAATATAGCCAATATCTTGTAATAGCCTTAAACGGACTGTAATCTGTAAAAATTACTTTGGCCACCTAATGTGAGGCGCCAACTCACTGGAAGAGCCCCTGATGCTGGGAAAGACTGAGGGCAAGAGGAGAAGGGGGCGAGGGAGGATGAGACGGTTGGACGGCATCGCTGACCCAGTGGACATGAGTTTGAGGAAACTGGGGGAGATGGTGAAGGGCAGGGAGGCCTGGCGTGCTGCAGTCCACGGGGCTGCAGAGAGGCGGACACGACTGAGCGCGGGAACGGTGAGACACAGCTCGGTGAGTGCAGACGGTGTCTGGTCATAACTTTAACCGGGCCTCCCTGCTGGCTCAGGCAGTGAAGCGTCTGCCTACAACGCGGGAGACCCGGGTTCAAGCATAATCGGCAAAAATATTGTACAACTGAAAGTGATATGTGTTGTAAATCAGTGATACTTTACTAAAAGTTTTTTAAATTGAAAACAAAGAAGCAAACAACTGCTCCAGCGATAACAGAAAGAGGGACAAGATGAACACAGAGAACAGAAGAGGTGAGTGTGGGTGAGGGGTGTGTGGGGGCGCCTTTCGTCTGGGCACGCTGAGGGTGTTTTATATTAAAAACACAGGAGCAATAGGTCCGTTGTGGGAGAGAAGCATAACACGCATGCACTTTACGTGCAGAGAGGTGCCATGTGCTCACCCATCACCGTCTCTCCTCGGGCAGGAGGGCCCCTCCCTGACCCGGAGCCCGTGACCATGCTGGCGAGCGGGCCCCGGCGGCAGGAGCGGGCCGCGCCCAGGGCTGGCTCCGGGGGCGCAGGACGCAGATCTCGAGCAGAGCCAGGCGAGGTGGCGTCTCCACTCCTGCCGCCCAGCCTGGCCTGACGCATACAAATCACTATACTGTACACCTGTAACTTACGTAATATTGTACAGCTGCTATACATCAATTTAAAAGGAGGAGCAGGCTAGCAGGCATGAAATAAATAAATAAAGGATTTAATGTACGGCACAGTGAATATAGCCAATATCTTGTAATAGCCTTAAACGGACTGTAATCTGTAAAAATTACTTTGGCCACCTAATGTGAGGCGCCAACTCACTGGAAGAGCCCCTGATGCTGGGAAAGACTGAGGGCAAGAGGAGAAGGGGGCGAGGGAGGATGAGACGGTTGGACGGCATCGCTGACCCAGTGGACATGAGTTTGAGGAAACTGGGGGAGATGGTGAAGGGCAGGGAGGCCTGGCGTGCTGCAGTCCACGGGGCTGCAGAGAGGCGGACACGACTGAGCGCGGGAACGGTGAGACACAGCTCGGTGAGTGCAGACGGTGTCTGGTCATAACTTTAACCGGGCCTCCCTGCTGGCTCAGGCAGTGAAGCGTCTGCCTACAACGCGGGAGACCCGGGTTCAAGCATAATCGGCAAAAATATTGTACAACTGAAAGTGATATGTGTTGTAAATCAGTGATACTTTACTAAAAGTTTTTTAAATTGAAAACAAAGAAGCAAACAACTGCTCCAGCGATAACAGAAAGAGGGACAAGATGAACGCAGAGAACAGAAGAGGTGAGTGTGGGTGAGGGGTGTGTGGGGGTGCCTTTCGTCTGGGCACGCTGAGGGTGTTTTATATTAAAAACACAGGAGCAATAGGTCCGTTGTGGGAGAGAAGCATAACACGCATGCACTTTACGTGCAGAGAGGTGCCATGTGCTCACCCATCACCGTCTCTCCTCGGGCAGGAAGGCCCCTCCCTGACCCGGAGCCCGTGACCATGCTGGAGAGCGGGCCCCGGCGGCAGGAGCGGGCCGCACCCAGGGCTGGCTCCGGGGGCGCAGGACGCAGATCTCGAGCAGAGCCAGGCGAGGTGGCGTCTCCACTCCTGCCGCCCAGCCTGGCCTGACGCCCACCCCGAAGAGCGTCTGCCCTTTGTGCCGGTGGTGCTGCTGTCCAGGAACAGTAAGGACGGACTCCTGGCTTCTGTGCTCCTTGGAGTGTGTGCCCAGCTCTGTCTGCCGACTCTGAGCCTCTGCTTTCCAGGAGGGACCACGATTTTCCTCCTTTATTTTCTCTGATGCATTTTCAAGCTCGCTTTTATTGTTTCGGCTTTCGTTTCCCGGGGATGTGTTTTTTCAGTGATCCTTTCCTAAGTAATTAATTGTTCCAGCCACACTGATCGATCGGTTCCAACCAGCTGGCCCACTGTCAGGATCCTGCAGAGGCTTCCAGAAATGGTTGCTTAATGAAAGTTTTGAAGACATAGATGAATCCATGCCCTGATTTATGGCCAAGTTTCCAGGATCGAATTGTCTTGCAACAGAGCACAAGCATAGTCATGAGAACCACCGAGGTTTTACTGCGGTCTGGAGACTTCGCTCTCGGCACGCGGCTTGGCGTCAGTTTGCTCTGCTCTGGGTGGAACAAGGTGCGCCAGGGCGGGTGGGATCCACGGAGGCCAGTGGGACCCTCTGCCTGGCGCATGAGCCCTGTGGGTCCTGCTCTCTTGCTATTGTGCTCTGACTCACATGCAAACTCCTCCTAAGAGGGACCCCTAGGTTCCCCATGGCCCGCCCCCAGCTCCTCCCTACTACACCCCGCACTACAGCCGTCTGTCCCCCACAGAGAAAGTTCCTGTTCCTTTCCCAGCAACCTGAAGGTCCTTCCCCTGAGACAGAACATTCCTCCCTGAGTGCACAAACGGCGTCTGTTTCTGCTCACCACTGCATACCTCATGCTAGACTGGAGCCTGGAGATAAAATCATGCTATAAACATTGTTGAGTAAATGCAGGTTCATCCATTCAGACTCTACCAAACAAACATCTTAGTCTGTTCTGTAGCTCATTGTGATACAGAATTAAAGAAAAATCGCAACCAACGACACCATCAAACTGGGGGAACCTATATCAAACCACGGCTGAGTTTTACAAACTTGCTGGCATACTGAGTACAGCACTTTCACAGCATCATCTTTTAGGAACTGAAATAGCTCGACTGGGATTCCAGCACCTCCACTAGCTTTGTTCGTAGTGATGCTTCTTAAGGCCCACTTGACTTCGCACTCCAGGATGTCAGGCTCCAGGCGAGTGATCACACCACTGAGGTTACTTGGGTCGTGAAGGTCTTTTCTGTACAGTTCAACTGTGTATTCCTCCCACCTCTTCTTAATATCTTCTGCTTCTGTCAGGTCCAGACCATTTCTGTCCTTTATTGAGCCCATCTTTGCATGAAATGTTCCCTTGGTATCTCTAATTTTCTTGAGGAGATCTCTAGTCTTTCCCATTCTGTTCTTTTCCTCTATTTCTTTGCATTGATCGCTGAGGAAGGCTTTCTTATCTCTCTTTGCCATTCCTTGGAACTCTGCATTCAGATGGGCATATCTTTCCTTTTTTCCTTTGCCCTTGCTTCTCTTCTTTTCCCAGCTATTTGGAAGGCCTCCTCAGATAACCATTTTGCCTTTCTTTTTCTTGGGGACAGTCTTGATCACTGCCTCTTGGACTGGAAAAGGTCAGTTTTCATTCCAATCCCAAAGAATGGCAATGCTAAAGAACATTCAAACTACTGCACAATTGCACTCATCTCACATGCTAGCAAAGTAATGCTCAAAATTCTCAAAGCGAGGCTTCAACAGTACATGAACCGAGAATTTCCAAATGTTCAAGCTGGATTTAGAAAAGGCAGAGGAACCAGAGATCAAATTGCCAACATCTGTCGGATCATTGAAAAAGTGAGAGTTCCAGCAAAACATCTACTTCTGCTTTATTGACTATACCAAAGCCTCTGACTGTGTGCATCACAACAAAATGTGGAAAACTCTTCAAGAGATGGGAATACCAGACCACCTGACTTGCTTCCTGAGAAACCTGTGTGCAGGTCAAGAAGCAAGTTAGAACTGGACATGGAACAACAGACTGGTTCCAAATCAGGAAAGGAGTACGTTAAGGCTGTATACTGTCACTCTGCTTATTTAACTTCTATGCAGAGTACATCAAGAGAAATGCTTGGCTGGAAGAAGCACAGGCTGGAATCAAGGTTTCTGGGAGAAATATCAATACCCTCAGATATGCAGATGACACCATCCTTATGGCAGAAAGCAAAAAAGAACTAAAGAGCCTCTTGATGAAATTGAAAGAGGGAAATGAAAAAGCTGGCTTAATAAAAAATGAAGATCATGACATCTGGTCCCATCACTTCATGGGAAATAGATGGGGAAACAGTAGAAACAGTGAGAGACTTTATTTTTGGGGGCTCCAAAATCACTGCAGATGGTGACTGCAGCCATGAAAATAAAAGACACGTGCTCCTTGGAAGAAAAGCTATGACCAACCTAGACAGCATATTAAAAAGCAGAGACATTACTTTGCCTACAAAGGTCAGTGTAATCAAAGCTTTTTCCATTCAGTTCAGTTCAGTCCAGTCCAGTCATGTCCGACTCTTCGCAACCCCATGGACTGCAGCACCCCAGGCCTCCCTGTCCATTAGTCATGGTTTCCCAGTGGTCGTGCATGGATGTGAGAGTTGGATTACAAAGAAAGCTGAATTGATGCTTTTGAACTGTGGTGTTAGAGAAGACTCTTAAAAGTCCCTTGGACTGCAAGGAGATCAAACCAGTCCATCCTAAAGGAAATCAGTCCTGAATATTCATGGGAAGGACTGATGGGGAAGCTGAAGCTCCAATACTTTGGCCACCTGATGCAAAGAACTGACTCACTGGAAAAGACCCTGATGCTGGGAGAGATTGAAGGCAGAAGGAGAAGACGATGACAAAGGGTGAGACGGTTGGATGGCATCACCGACTCGATGGACGTGACTTTGAGCAAGCTCCAGGAGTTGGTGGTGAACCAGAAGCCTGGCGTGCTGCAGCCCTTGGGGTCCCAAAAAGTCACACGACCCACGTGACCGAGCGCCTGGACTGACTGGGCGGTGACTTGCACGTGCGTCCCCGCCAGCCCTTCCTCCGTCACCCAGCAAGAGTCCAGCCTGACAGCCCGTCCCCGCTTGCTCCCACGTCTGCCCCGGGTGCCCCTGCCACTCCAGTCTCCGTTTCTCCTCCTCCAAACACCACTGCCCCCCCAAGCATCCAAGGCCGCTCCAGCCAGGGGTCATCTATCCTGCAAGGGCATCACTGAACTGCCTGTCACCTCCAGGCCCCACGCTCCTCTACGGGGACTGCAGCTCTCGGCTTCAGGGTGACCATACCTGTCCCTGCACGATCCACCTGGAGATGGCCGTCTTCCCATCGTACCCTGGTCGGAACTGGAGCGTGGCCGAGCGAGGGCTGATGTTGGAAATGACCAGATTGGATGGGGCACCAGGAAGTTCTGGACATAGAGGAGAGAGGGAAGGTGGAAATTTAAATCCTGCTCAGGAAAGGTCATGTTAGCAGCAACCACTTCCCACACGCCTTCACACCAAGACAGGGCTGATTTTCACAACTGCCCGAGCGAGGAGCACAGTGTGCCCTCCGAGGCTCCTCGAAGAACCGAAGGGCTGGGCGTCCATCTCCCTTCTGACAGTGCCCTGGTGCCTGCGAAAGAGGATGGGGAGGGGGCCTGCACCCTGAGCAGCTCTGGGGAGCTCGAAGTGGGAGATGTGCGGGTCCCAAGCCGCAGGCTTCCTGGCTCTGGTTTCCAAGACAACCGACTCAGGTGAAAGTGCAGAGCTCGCCCCACTCTGCCTGTGCTCTGTTGCTCTGGCAACTGAAAGAGGGCAGGTGGGCTCTGCGTGCGGCCCCTCGTCCGCGGCCACCTGTGGCTAAGCCTCCTCCTTGAACAGAGGCCCTTCTGCAGGCTGGTCCCCCGGCCCGCCCCCAGGAGCCTGTCCCACTAGAAAGTGAGATGCTGTGGCTTCACGGTGAGAGCTCTGACATTACTGGGCAACTGAAAAACGCTCGAGGAAGACCGCGGGAGGCAACGCAGGCAAGAGAGACGTGACGCCGCTGTCAGGAAAGGCTCCCAGAGGCCCGTGCCCAAGGGACGGCTTCCGGACTCGCGGTGCCCGGGGTGTGTGGACCAGATCTAGCACGGGGCAGGCACTCTGGTTCGGGGCTGGCACACAGAGCATCGCTGGGCTCTCGCGGGTGCTCTCCACCTCACGCTTCATGGGCGCGAGGAGGAGGCTGTTTAAGTGGAAGGGCGAGCGCCTCTCTCTGTGCGTCTCTCAGCTCTCTGGGTTCTTAGCTGGTCCTCCAGTCATGAATGGACGTAAGCTTCGAGCACCACAAACGGATCACAGCCCGAAGCGACGGTCATCATGCGCTTCTTCTCGGCATGTCCCAGGAGAGACCCCGGGGCCTGGGGGCCCGACCATCAGGGAGGCAGCCGGGGGGTCAGGCCCACTCGGCGTCGCCAGGCCCGGCTCCCACAGCCCTTCTCTACATCTGGGGGAGTGCTGCTCACAGGCACGCTGGGGCCAAGGCTGCTCAGAGGTGAGGCCAGCTGGCCACTTCCAGGCCCCGGCTGGACGGTGTCCAAACCATCCAGGGAACAAGCTGGTCGCCCAGGGATGCTCCGTGTTGCCCCGACCACTGTCCATTAGCCGGTTCCAGTGCATTAACTCACATGGCATCGTCGCCACCTCACTGTCACTAGTTACTAGGGTCCTAACCACGTTTCGAATGTGTGTTTTGGGAGCTGCTGTGTACGCGGAATATGTGAATCTCTCTGGAAGCCAAAGACTTCCTTCTTAAGAAAGGACACATGTCTTATGGAAATGCCTTAGAGAAGACATCAGACCGGCTCAAGCGTGGGCCCTGGCCAGCAGCGTGGGCGCCGCCTGGAGTGTGTCCCGGGCAAACTCTGCAGCCTTGCTCACATCCAGGGATGGCCACGTGGCAGTGGGCCCAGCACAGACGGGGGTGCTGGGGGTTGGGATGGATGGACAGGGCAGTGTGAGAAGCCCTCCTGAGAGAGTGGATGGTGGTGACTGCGTGGCAGGGGATGGACAGCCGGGCCACGGGACCCCAGGCTCCTGGCTCCCTGAGGAGAGGGCTGCAGGGGCAACCGCTGGTTTCAGTCTCTGGGGCTGTCCTGCTTTTCTCAGAGACCCAAAGGAGGCGACTAGACAGCTTCTGGAGAACACAAGGTCTCCGGTTTAGCTACAGAACAACATTTTCTCACGTCTGTGTTGGTGAATTCCTGGGAAAAATGCTTTCATTTTAAATATAAGAGGAAATAGCCGAGAGCAATTTCCAAGGCTGGAATGAGCGTGAACATTCAGGGAGATGATCTGACTTCCAGAAAGGCCCCACGGAGAGCGAGGTCAGCGGGCGCCGCCGGGCGTGGGCACACTCCCCGACCTTCACTGAGCCCCGTCTGCCCGCTTCCTCCCCACCTTCTCACTCCTCCTGGCAGACCCACGCTCCCCCGGCTTTGCGGAGGGGATACTTCTGCGCTTCTCCGTCTTAACTGCAGAAATTCACTGACCCCAACCATCCGAGCCCAGGGCTGACACCCCTCTTTCAGAGGCCCCCAGTGACTTCTGCACAAAGATGCCCACCAACTCGGAGCGAGAGCGAGGCCCAGGGGACATGGCCGTGGGATGCCGGGGCGCGGGCGTACTGACCTGGGGGACCCCGGAGGAGATGGTGGACGAGGTGGGCACGCCGGCGCCCGCGGCGGTGATGGCCGCCACGTCGATGGTGTAGGTGGTGAGAGAGGACAGCCCCTGGATCTTGTACTCGTGCGTCGAGCTGTTGAGGGTGAGCGTGAGCCGCGAGGCACTCTGCCCGTACACCTCCCAGGAGACCTGGTAGCCTGGAAGGCAGGTGGGGCACAGGGTCAGTTCCAGGGTCCAGGGAGCTGGGGCGGAAGTGGGTGCCACCTGGTCAACTCGGGGCTCTGACAACAGTGGGGAGCCCAGCCAGGCTACCAGTCCAGGGCCCATGGGGACGAGACCCCAGCCACAGGGAGCGGCAGGAGGATGGGCTGCGGTCTCGGCAAGCTCGGTCCCAGGGGCAGTGGGGGAGGA